>JARPRG010000101.1:160335-172942 GCA_031001745.1 Hartigia nigra | reverse complement strand
ATACGATTATTTATTTCATCAATAATGTCAGGTCGAAAGGGTTACCATGCTGCGAGTTCATGATCGTCGGAACTGTTCGGCTGCTGTCGGTGAGGATCGTTCGTGACAGTCGTCTACGTCGCGGAAATGAAGCGAATCTGGCAGATAGGCATGTCAGGAACATTAGAGCCACTATCTGGCATATAGTTTATATTTCGGAATTACGGAGTACGACCTTTTGCTCTACTGTGAAACTCGCCCCTTAGCTGTATCAAGACACCCCTAAGATGCGGAAGGGTGGTAGGCAGTAGTTAAGGTGTTCTCGATTAAGCAGCGGATAATTTAAGCATCGATAATCAAACGTGAAATTTCGTATCTTGCGGAGGTCGTGCTAAGGGATGGGATTGCCTGTAGAAAAGGGTAGTTAATACTACAGAATAAAAAAACAGTTGGAGAGCGTATAAGCGTGAATGGGGGGGGATGAAAAAAGAAACAGTAAAAAAATCCTATTGAGGGACGGTGCAGTAGCGCTTGGAGCCACTCAACGTTCGTGTGGACAGGAAGAGCTTAAATCCTCCCCTTTCTGCCTTTGTGGTTAATACTGTCCAATTCGCTTTTCTCCAGCCGGTCACTGTATACAGGGGTCTGTCGGCGTCGAGCTATCATAAAGCCCCAAATCCTGTTTGTGTCCATTGTACGAAATAGGCAATTGGTTTTCGTGACTGCTTTGTTGTCGCGTATGGATTTTTTTTTTGTTGGAAAGTGTGGCAAGTCCCTTTTCTTATACTGATAACGTCACTGTTATCATCGCCATCAGAGCATTGTCACGGGATCACGATGACTTAAGCTTTTCTTGTGCCTCCTGTCGGTTTTCTAGAATTTTAGTTCAGGAATATAGAGTCACCTGCTACTTTTAGATTCTTGCCTGCAATCGTGTACCGACCCGGAGAAAAACGTTTTTATCGACAACTCTAAGCTTTGTTACCGATCGAGCGTATAAGGTTTTTTGGGGCTGCCAACAGTCGGTAAGGCTAGAAAATTATTATTCGGCAGGTAATGATTCGTGTCCTGGCTATTTTTCTGTTCTTATGTTATCTTATCGACTTACCAATGCTCGAGGCTGTTTGAA
Source organism: Hartigia nigra (assembly GCA_031001745.1). Taxonomy (NCBI): domain Eukaryota; kingdom Metazoa; phylum Arthropoda; class Insecta; order Hymenoptera; family Cephidae; genus Hartigia; species Hartigia nigra. Next base: position 171,834 of record JARPRG010000101.1, on the reverse strand, counting down.
TATTTTTTTTAACGCATAAAATAATAGAGGGCGGCAGTGAATCAATTATAAGGGGTTCTTTTAATCGATCCGAGGTACGGCAGCAGGTAATACTCTTTTGTTTTTGTTTGACTCCGTGGCAATGAGACGCAACAAAGGAATAACATTCCTTTAAAACTTGCAATGGAGTCTCGAAAAAATGGCCCAATAGTTTCACGAGAGACAATTAGGCGTTCTGGGAATTTCCGCTTGACATTTCTCTTTTAGTCGCTACTCAAAATCTAATTGCGCCCCTTGAAGACGCACACGCAAGAAGCACGTCGCGGTAACAAAAGAAGGAAGGAAACCAGAGGAAACTAAGGAGCAAGCTCTGGGTATATAAGGGGTGGCTGGAAAGGTTAAGTCGAGTAGAGCGACAGTATGGCACGCAGCTATTTGTCATTATACAGTGCTCCCATCTAATTGGCTCGTTATACCGATTGAAATTCATTATCCATCGGCGGAACAACAGTGCTAATTAAGCGAACAATCGGCCAAGTGTCGCGCGCGCGCTTTGTCGGTAAAAAATAATTTCACAGGCATTTGCCTCGTTAATTTATACAATATCGTGACGTATCCATCAAAATTCAAGATACAACAAATTTTCACGTTTATACCACTTTAACTGGATTTTCGTTATTTCGATTGTACGAAAGTCAAAATGTTAAACTACATTAACTCATGGTGTTTTTGCAGAAAATTCATTTATATTCATTCTCGAAATTATTGCACCCCCGTCCATCTGGAACTTTCAAGGTAGAGAAGTTAGAACCGTTATTCGTCCTCGAACAAATTGACCATTCGACCCATTAGTATAGGTGGCGTCGAAGCGGTGGTGAACGTCATTCGAAAATGAAAAACTGTGTACCGTCCATAAACCGGCAGATGCGAAGTCGCCTATAAATTTCAGTCCCTTTTGGAATGTCCCCATATAGCAGTGCTCGCAACATTCCCATTTCCCTTCGCCGTTATAACGTTTACGGGCAGCCCCTGTCACGTACCAAGGCAAGACACGAATTTTCCCGCTTGAGAGCCACGTGCTTTGAACGTCGCGACGGCAGCACCTACACTGCAAACTGATACTCCTGTCCCGTCGTCCTCCTTCGTTATCTGCGATAACCAGATATAGGAAAAAAAAGCCTGTATAAGAAAACTTTTCAAATTACACCGAACTTCAGCACCCCTAAGAGTGCCGGGGTGTTTTCATCCTATAGTACCAGGTGAATTTTGGACTATCAAAGGAAGCCAACCTAGGATGATAGACTTAACGGTGTAAATGTTATATTCCCCATATATTTTTTTTTCATTTCTCTTTACTTTATCTCTTCTTCTTTCATGCCTCTCTCCTGGACACAGAGATTGGTACCAGTTCGATCGGGGCCAGTTCCTTCGCTGGAGAAGCTGATTGGCCGGCCCGAGTATCGGGGGGTCGAGGTCGACCGATGCTGGGCCTTCGGAATGGAGGAACGGGAAGAAGGGAGAAAAAGGAAGAAAAAAGAAGGTAAAGAAAAAAGATAAAGATGTACAGGACCGCCCAGCTCGCGGCGAGGGCATCCTTTCCCATCCTGGTGAACGATTCTCGTGGTGAGGACGTCGAGGGCGGTAACCCTGTCGCGCCATTGCTTAAAGCTTTGTTCATATATCCAGAATCACGCACCATTTTCTTCGAGCTCGTGCGTACATCCATCCTGAGACTGATTTTTTTTTCCATCTCTTTCCCCGTCCCATCCACAAGACTTTCCACCAGATTCGGATGACAAGGACGCTTCTGGAAGATGGACGCCAGGCATCCCCCTCGATGTCCCTGGGCATAAAACGCGATCCGCGAGCGAGCAACCGAGTTAAAAGTCACAGAAGGCTTTTCAGCTTTTGAGAAGATCTTGAATCAGGGATGAGGGATGCTCCTTTATTCTCTCTCTCTCTCTCTCCGGCATCTTCTCCCCATTCACTCTCTGTCTCTGCTCCTTCTCCTCAGATTCTCTTTTACCGCCAGAATCCTCTCTCACACGGGTGACACGGTAGCTCTCTTTGCCTTGGCCTCGACTCAGTGCTACCACTACAAGCTGCCAGTTCAGTTTGGATGGCTGAACCCGAAGCTCACGGCTCTCTCTGCCCTTCGGAACCTTTTCGAACCTTCCTCCGTGTCTTCAGATTCCAACTCATTCTGATAGTTCTTACTCTGACTCTTTCCCACTTTGTCGGTTTTGTGCCACCTCCTTCTATCCCATCCAGACCAGCAACAGCGGAGTCTCGTGTACTCTTTTGCCGTTTCGCTCCCTCTTACCTTGGTCTTCTCTATCTTTTTCTTACTGCCATCACTACCGACAGCACCGGCAGTAGCTACATGAGGAGCAGCAGCAGCAACAGCATCACCAGTACTGGTACTGGTATTCACTTCGCTGGTACTGGTTTGTTACACCAGCACACCAGGTACTACTTGGTAGTGGTAATAGCGATGGTGGTGGTGCCGCTAGCTGGTGCCTTTAGAAGACGACAAAAGAACATCGCGGCGGAGTCAAGATGGCGGATCCGAGGCAGCGACTGACTGTGCCTATTGTTGCCACGAGCAGAGAGACAAAATGAACCCGATTGTTAGTCCGGGAGGCATCATAATGAACGCCCATTCAACGGGAGACACCAAATGAGCTCCCGCGTCTTGTCTCGTGGCTTTGTCTACGATACTTTTAATTTTCTCGTTTTGTCTTCCTCCTACCAGCTACGTTGGCCAGCACCTTCTTCTTTTTCTTCGACTGCCAACCACCCTCCCCATCCTTCTCCTTATTCTCCTTCTTCGTCTTCTCACGTCTCTCATCTTCTGGATCGCGAAGTAGCGCCTTAGGTTCGTAAGGAGTCGAGGTCTCCCGACTTGGTCCTTTTGCCAGCCTGCGAAAATGAAAATATTATTGCTCGATCCGCGTCATGCATAAATGCATCGATGCCCTCCTTTGTCGCTGTCAACTCCTGCCGGCGGCTGAGCAAACAACGATATCCATAATATAAAGTCACTGGCTTATTATGTCAAGTAATAGTACCTAGCGCTGGCAGCAGCATTGCCAGTAGAAGTGCTACTACGTTGAGTATCACAGGAATGTATATATACCGACGCCATGACGCCTCTTGAGACAACTTCACTCATTCTCCCAATATTCAGCCTTCCTACTTCAGGTGTACCATGTATAGACTTTCCAAGCGTGCCATTGGCCTTCGATTCTTACTGCTCTACGAAATCGTCGCACTTTTTCTACGGATCCGTGAAGACAGGATCAGCCTGAAAAATAAGGAGTCGAAACGGCGTCATCAGAAACACCGCGTGAGCATCAGGAGAAACATGGTGTCTGACTACGGTGGTTCTAATACCTGAACCGTGTAAAAACGTGTCGTCGATTTCTTCCCTCCTGCTTCAGGAGGTCTCCCTCTTGGCACCGTGGTCCCCTTCCAGCTTCCCTACGAGAAAAAGAGAATCATGAATGCCAACTCCGGATGGCTGTGAGGATCGATCCCCGTACCCGTGGCCAATCGCATAAAATCGACTCGAAAGTGATCGATACCCGATGAGACGCACGAAAACTCAGTAGAGGCATAATGTTTGGTGGCATACTAAGAGAGAGAGAGAGAGAGAGAGAAATGAACCATGATCTTTCCAACGGTGTATATAGTATACTCTATGAACGTAGGTATACACACAAGCCACCCCATAGAAGTCACCAATCCCGACGGTGGGATCCTCTCGAGTGGTAGGGACCCCGACAAATCGACATTGTTCCCACAATAGCTAATAAATTGTTTTTCGATCTCCATCGATGCGCGATATCCCAAGGCAAGGTGGCCTCAAAGAAAAAAGATACGAGAGAGACAGAGAGAAAGATAGGATGACTACCGATCGACTACCATTTTCCTCCATTATTATATTCTTTCTTTTTGTCATTCTTCTTCTTCATCTTCCCTATTTTTTTTTTTCTCCATTTCCTTCCAACCTCCATTCTTCTTGATGACTTTGGTGACGGGTTCTCGTGACAAAGGGGATCAAATGGATTCCTGAGTCTCGTATAAAACCTACGGGACTCCGATGGTTCATAAGGTTTCAGGTTTTAAACCGATCAAAGTACCAAAGTTGAATAGCTGAATGATGCGAGTACCGAGACTAAGAGCCAGCAGCAAGTTTTCATAAGGAAAAACAGCTGCCGTTGTAATGGCCCGAGACTGTTGTCATATTAGGGCCACCCCTTACTAATAGAAAACACGCGAGTTCGCCCCGAGTCAAAACATGTAAAGTCACGTTGTTATATTGGCCAGACTGACTAACTGTCTCGTATGCTTGGTCAGCGTCAGTTCACAGTAACCTTCGTAGCTGCCAGTGTCTTTACCGCGATGGACAATGATCTTTCACTAAAACACTTGAGTCTTCCTCGTGGACATTGCGCTCACATAAAAAGGACATTCTTCTTAACTTCTTCTTAACCTCTACGATTGGTCGTGGAGAACGGAGCAGAAACTATAGATGCTGCTGGCATTAACTATGGATTACATAGACACGTTCGGTCTAGCGTGATTAATTCTATTACCTGGCGGAGCCTCTGGGTACTACTCGGTAATTTATTATTTTGTCCAATTTCATTGTTAACCTCAACCATCCCTACTAATAGTTCTCATTCACTAGGAGAGGATAGACTATCCATCCTTGTTAGTCCTCACTGAATTCCTGAATCGAGTTTACCTTTTACTTTACGTTAGCCAGCTTTTCTCTATTGGTTTAAATGATTTGAATTGTCGATCCTGCAACAGTCGAAAGATCGATCCATCGAACGTCTATTCATTTTTATTATGTTTCATGTATACGGATAGTCTATGGTTCTATAGAGCCTCGGACTATGGCTGTTTATCCATGGGAAGATTTACTCGTACGAACAGATGGGGTATCGGTGTCACCCCTTGTCTACGGGAGTCATTAGCTATCAACCATTGTACTACGTGTACCAAATGACTTTTCATTCAATGCTCAATATTTGTGCTCAGCTGCGCACGTCTTTGAAACCGGAACCTGCCTTATTAACGTGACAAACGGAGTACTAATTCTTACGTGATTTTAAGACATTTGCTTTTTATAACGACTTACGGATGATCCGTGGAATTTCATGAAAAATGGCCATTAGATGATCAGAGTTATATTCGGCGGTTCGTTACGTGTGAATTATGTGAAAATACAATATGGCGGACTTTAACGAATCTATAGTGATATTAAAAAAAAAACGAAAAAGTTGATCTTTTAACGGATCCCAATGCTGATCAGTCATTGGATTTAATTCTTCGTATCATCAGGTATACTGGTATCTGGGATACTATAGATAATAGTTGCATCGGTATACTAGTAGACAACCAAGTATCACGCTGGATGGCAACTGTACTCATAATGGATCTTCTCGTGTAATTTATCACCGCTCGTAACAAGGAGCCCGCAAGTTTGTACATATTTCAGCCCCACCTACTCTTTCTTCAGGACTCCACCATCATCGCTACCTTGAACCTCCTACGGGAGTACCTACTTCTACCTTGACTGCCATCTCCAGGATGCCTATCGACTCTCTCCTCTTCCTTCTGCGACTCTGCCCTTCTCTTCTTTCTCTCTCCACGATTCTCCCCATTTCTCCAGTACTTTCTCCTACTCGTAGAACCCGCCCCCGTTTGCCAAAGGCAGTCGACTCCGGCGTTCGTGCTGACGGGGGTTGAGGCTCTTGGCGGCTGGTGGAAGGAGGTGGAGGAAGAGTAGGTGGTGGAGGGAGGTTGACGGGAGGGTGGCAGTGGGTAGGGAGTATTATTTATCCTCGCTATTATATCACGGAGCCAGAGGAATATTGTTCGAGACATCGCGCATACATTATCCACGGCTTTTATTACCGCGAGCACTTATTTGTTAACATAATATACACATTACGTCTCGAGGAGGAGTAACAAGGGGTGGCGCGGCACCGCTAGGAAGGGTAGTGGAAATAGGCACACGCGACCAAAGAGACACGCCATACGACCACGACGTTCGGGGTGGCTTTTAGACACGCTTCCCTGACTCTGCGCTTCCCTCTGCTTCGTCAACTACCCTCCGGACTCTCACTCTCCTCTTCTCTCCGCTGAATTCCTTACGGACCACTGCGGTATCTCGATCGGTAACTATTCTAGAACTACTTTCATAAATGCCACGGATATACCGCGGTCCAAAGGTAAGAAGCTGTTACTTACTCTGGACTTTTTGAGGGTAGTTTGTACTGGTTTGATATCTTGTTTTATTGGCTCTATGCATACTAGGAGTCTTCTCGAGGTTTGAGAGTCGTCGGTGCTGCCACTGGTGGCCGATTCAATAAACTGCTTGGCAATCGCTGCGATAAGTCGAGGTACGCGTCACCGCCTACGTAGCTACAGCTTCCTGTTAATAGAGTTGATTACGTTGTTGAGAGGGTTGATTGCCCCAACGAGAGTCACCCCTTTTATATTATATTTGTTTTTTACTTTCCATACTTTTTCATGGCATTCGCCAAGCTACCTCCGACTTCTTTCTTCCTTTTGGTGGAATACTTATACCAAGTAAAGTTCCGTATTGTCGTACACTCTTATACGCTTAACCTCATCCACCCTAATCTTGACTCACCCTTAACTTCCTACTTCTGAATAGTACAACCCTCGATCTCGAATGCCAGGACTTCGGCTATATGGCTAGCAATGCTTTCTTGCCCTTGACTGTTTTTCTTTTTTCATCTCAGTATTGTTTTTTGATAAATTTGTCAATTTTTTAATTGTTTAATTTATTGCTTTTTTCCCCCTATTATTTCACCCTCTTCATCACGATACGTATTTACGACAGTAATTCTCATCTCGTTTACTGTGATATACGGGATTTCCGGTATTGCCTGACCCCATTCCTGTCCCATTGGATGCACCCTTATCCGAATGGAGATCCCAGCCCGTCATCCCTTAACGTTCATCATTATGCTTGGTCCCATAAATAGTGCAATAGCACTGTTAAGGGTTCTCCGATTAAATGGAGCGCGCTATGACTACCTATCGGTTATAAATTAGCCTCGTAAAGATGTCCGTAGTCTTGTAGAAAACGGGGTGAAAATGTGCCGTGCACATCCTGTACACCAGGAGTCACTGTATTCGCACCCCATATACCCAGGATCACACCCTCCCGTGGATTTCAGGATTGTGTGGAGAAAATTTATAGTGTCTTTTTACACCTAACTCGAGTATCTAGGCATACATGCCTCGTTGTTACCTCTTGCAAAAAAAAAGAACCCCTGAACATGGGGCAGTTACATAGATATATACAGTAGGATAGACCAGGACAAATTCAATAAGATCAAGAAGGACTCCTGTGATCCTTTCGAATTCGATCCTCGTCACAGTGGGGTTAAGTAATATTTTTAGGTTACTTTTGAATAACGACTTAAACCATAGCACGCCCAACTCAACGATATATCTATACCCTAATACCACCCTTATGAGATCTTCATTCCCGTATCTGTTATAAATCCTTAAACCTGGACAGCTTCCCTCTCCTACCCTTAGCTTCAGTGTCCTGATCCTGGCAGACTACTGGAGTTTGTTCCCGGTACGATAGGGATGAGACCCATATTGGACGTAATGATACATCGGATAGGGGATGAATACTGTTTGTGAAACAAAAACGATATTCCTTGACAAGTAGAAAAACAAAAATTATTTTTTAACCTCTGCCGCGCACACCCCCTACGCAAGCATGTGTTCTTACCCCCTGTCGCACCCCCTGGTATAAGACATAAACAGAAGAGAAAATTCAGGAGAATAGTGAAAAATGTATTATGCAAGTGACAAAGCTGCTATTCAAGCAGGAGACTAAGGGTGGTTTGACGAGAAAAACTGTAAGAGACTATTGAAAGTAGTGCAGTCCTGTTCATTGGGGCTGAGAGGGAGGAGGTCGCTCTAAGCAGGTTGGACAGAAGAATCAAGGCTGCCAGAGTGAGGAACTGGATGGATAGAGGGAGCAGTAGGGGTGGTGGTGGGGAGGAGGGTATGAGGGGGTTGCACAATACGACGTTTAAATTAAATTTAAAGTGTCATCCCCCAGCAGTGCCATATAGGTATTGTATTGTGCGGCGGTCTGCCAGTCGCCTGAGAACCCAAGGGGGAGATCCGTAAAGCGTCCTCCTATCAAATAGCGACGCTCTTGATCCATCCGTCTGTCAAAAAGCAGCAAAGAAATTACGAGCAGCTGAAAGAAGGTTTGTCCGTCGATCTATCCAACAATTTTGGCCAGTACTTTGGATACCAAAGTTCATCCAATAAATCAAACCTTTGTTTTCAGTCATCAGTCTCCATGTACATCCAACCATTGAGGGAAGCACGAATCAGTTTGGTCGGAAAAATTAACTCGAATCGGAATTTCTGGATAAATCCACGTAGCAGCAACGTATCCAAAAAGTGGATTTGAATTTGGATCGACCCAGCTGGTTCCAAGTGATAGTCAGGACAGGAACCCGTATATAGTGATTGTCACTGTCAGCGTTGAGCGTCGATCACGGACACCAGGATGCTGCGAAGACACCATACTGATGAGTCCATGGATGATGGTGGGACGGCGATAAGTAAAGCAGGTCTCAGGCCTAGAGCCGAGGTGGAGTTATAAGGTAGACTTCGGAGGCCGGCTATGATGGTGGTGCTGGTGGCTGCGTTTGGTAGTCCGGGAGGAGGAGGTGTAGGAGGTTATGGAGGAGGAACATTCACGGGAGAGGGAGTCGAAGGCGGCCAAGAGAGGGAACGAGGAGGCGGGAGTTTCTCCTGAAAGAGGGAGTGACGTGTCTGATGAGAGATATAGGGATATAGAAATGTACATACGTGGATACCTCTATTTAATATAGATATACGCTATGGGAATAAAATACGTTCGGATACGGAACGAAGGACTGGTTGACGCATTGTCAAGGAAAAAATAAAATAAATAAAGAAACATTAGCACCATAAGAAAATAGAGCAGTTACACGAAAACATAATAATCGATAATTTAGTAATGTTGGAATGATGAAACTGCCGGTTGATGTATCACCTGGAATGTGGAATGAGAGATAGAACATTTCGGACTCTGATTCAATACCAATATTCAGAATGGGCCTGTCAATGACTACGTGAATGTAGAGTAATTGTATTTGCTCGAGGTACACACGGGAACTGGATGATACTGACACACGTGCCACATACGTACGGAACATATGGTCGATTCGAAGTAGTTTGGGTAGTCGAGTTTGAGCTACAGTACATTGCTCCGAGTAGCGTTCGAGTTGAGTCTGAAAAGTAGTGGCGGAGCAAAGGGGAAGTTGGAAAGGGTATTGTTAAGAATTAGAAATGCCACCATCTTTCCTTGTAAATAAAAAAGGAAATGTGCTGAACGCACGTTTCCCGTTTTATACATATATCACCTTATCTTTTGTCTCTTTCTCTCTTTCTCTCTTCTCTGCCATCACGCACAATGAACATTAAACCAACACATCGATTGACACAAGTGTCGCTGCAGTGCGTGTTTCTCTTTATTCAAAGAAATAAAGAAAAAAAAAACGTCCAGTATTATTCATTTTCCAAAAGTGCCTGTCATACCACACTATATCTATATACTCATCGAGTATGTTTTGTCTTTAATCAGGTCAATACACTTCGTGCACAATGCAACCTTAAACCATATATATCAACATCGACCAAACGACTGTCCAATAACAGCGACAACCCGTCCGTCAAATCCAATTCATCTTAAAGCATACGTCGTCGGCTTGAAAACCATCAATAACGATACGTCCTATCTCAAACGCATATACCACATATGCACAGACTCGTCAACCCATAGGAAATACGTCGGAGTAAAGACGAATAAGGTATATATGGTCTACGAAGGCAGGGTATCCCTGGAAAGGATGAAGAAAGCAATGGAAAGCAAGAAGAGAGCAGAACGTTGCCGAATGGGAACGCTTGACGTACTTCAATAGACTCTGGGGTGGCCGGGCGTGCCGCTGGCATCTATGGAAATGAACGAGTACAGAGCTCCGAGAGAGCGAGAGAGAGAGAGAGAGAGAGGGAGAGAGTAGACTAAACTAGAGTTGAGTAGAGTCGAGTCGAGTTGAGTACCGACTACATTGGAGTACAAAGTTTACCTGAGTCTCCTCTTGTACCACCTTCTACAGTTTCTAGCTGGCTCAAATAGAGAACAGCGTCGGTTTAGTTACGCAGCGTGTGGGTATGTTTACATATATAGATATAGGTATCTGCTTGAAATTTCAGTGCAGAGGGATGGGTACCTATTGTTTAAATATTTTTTAGTGAACGATTACAGGGAGGGAATTTAGATTGGGCGGGAGGGGATGTGGTGGTAATGAATACTAAATGCACATTTGCAGGCTGTTACTTTGGAATGGTGAAAACGAAGAAGGAGAAGGTTGGGGAGAGGGAGAGGGTATATGATATCCTCGGAAGACCTGAGAGAAACATGTCAGCTCCCCTCCCCACCCATCGAAGAGGTCCTATTTGCTATTCGGGCCTGAACAAATACTGGCCCTGCCACGCACATGCCACGCATCCGGTATACTCTGTGTGACATGCAGAGCGCAAACATTTATTATCTATCGTATTAATTCCAGGTTGCGTCACGCTGCAAGACCTGTATTCGTTGGCCGCAGGGCGATACAGGAATACAGGACTGGATGACCTGGGAGTTAGTGAGTTTAGAGGAACGTTAGGCTGAAGTGCATTGATCGGCTTTGATAGCTGTCGGACGAGGAGTTTTGGTCAGCCATTTTAGATTTTTTAATGTACGATATGCATTGGCGAGTCTTTGTGTTCGATCGAGCGATTGTAGAAAGGGGTCATCCTTTAGATTTATCAAATTTTCTATAGATGCTGCGAGTGCGAGAGAGACGAACCTATGGGCAGCTATGTGCGCGATACAAGGATAGACACATCAGCCGATCATTATTTTTGATTTGGTACTCGATATTAAAAAATTGGCAAATTTTTTAATTCGAAGGATCGCGAGATCCATCGTATCAAAATTCATATGAAAAATATAATTAATATGCATCAAAGGATTATCTATAATTCTGTAAATAGGACAATTTTATTACGTCACGTGATACGTGCCTTAAGTATCTGTACTATTACCAAGTGCTTGACGCACCCTCGACTCCGGTCTAAGATTTCATGGCTGACAGGATAATATTCCCAGTGACGTTATAACATACTCACATACGTTGCATCGATTTCACTAATGGCAGGACTGAAAAGTCACTCGAATTTGTCGAAGGGGCCAACACCACGGGGAGACACGTGTCGCGGTATTTTCGAAACTGATTTCAAGCGAAAGACCGTTAAAAGTCATCGTGTCGCTTTGCCGCTTTATTTTACTCTCATTTATTATTTCTTTTTTACGGGGATTCTCTCCCACTGTTATTCCATCTATTTGTCCGATCGCTCAACCCC
>JARPRG010000101.1:140247-151180 GCA_031001745.1 Hartigia nigra | reverse complement strand
CTATGTATGAATAGCAGTGGGTTCCATGACTTCATTATCAAGGCGGATTTTCAGCGACATACATAGAAAACAAGAAGGTACTGAATAGGAAGGTACAAGCCATCCTTTAGAAATTGCAGGATCCTTATAGAAGCTGTAAAAGGGACAGTTAGAAGATATCAAAGCCATCTTAAGGTCTGTATCAATTTGCATTCTCCCTCTCGTAAAGTCGCATTCTAATTCGAACGTCGCAATGCCAAATGGCATAAGACGATTCTTGTCGTAACAACATACGCAGGATGGTAGCGTAAGTAGTCGTAATTGTCACGAATCTTTTTTTTAAATATAATTACATAGAAACTGTTCGTTCGTATTATTTATTTTAATAAACATAATAAAGCTATAGCAACGTAATACACATGAATACGTCGTCCATTTGAAGCAATGTAAATCGCATCAAAGTTCATACTAGACGTAACGGGTATAAACGACGCTGTAGCGGCAGCATAGGCGTCTTGCACATGTCCTGAGCGATAAAAGGATTTGCTCCGTTTGATTGATCGTCGATGGATGAAAATGCTCTAAGAAAAGGGGGACTTCCGGTTCGTTTGGTGCAGTATCAAACCGTATCGGTTTACTTGTCCACGGTTAGCTAGAGGATACAACCCCGTTGGAAATGATCCGTAAAATCTCTGGTTGCGTTTCAAAGTGACTCACTCGTATCTCGCTTCCGGTAGTGTAGAACTTTATACAGAGAAGAATAAAAGAAAAGAGAGATAACTGATGCAACAAGGTAATAGTAGTAACAGCAGCAGCAGCTTGTATAATACTAGCATCAGGGATAAGATACTATCGTCAAGTACTATAATGGTTAATTACGCGTCACCCTGTATCCCATTCCCTCGTGCAACCCATGTCCCATAAGGGAACGGAGCCACGTGCCCATTTCCGACCTCGTGTAACGCTATTTAAATCCAGAAAATATGTAAATCCGCTGTTTATAAAGCCATAGATCAAGCTCACTCCTACTTTTATTCAAAATGGATACCCAGTGAGTTGTCAAGACTAGTAGACAGATCTTTGCTCTAATAAATAAGTACTAGAGTCTATTATAACTCGTGTCTTACAGTGTACATAATAATATTGTTATGATACCTTGCAGAGAAGTTCTCAAAGGAAAGGATAAAGTTCAAATAACAATTGGACTTTAGTATTAATGTCGGTAATAACGATGCTGCAATTGACTGAAGAAATAAGTAGAGATGAAGACCGCGAGTAGCCGTGGCAACCATAGTGTCGCTAGGAACGTAGGCGGACTTCCGCACGGTCGAGTTTCTATCGGAATACAAAACACCTTGCACAGTGAAGTTGGGGTTTTGAAATGGCGTTGGAGGAAGTAAACGCGAGTGTAATGCACTATATAGATTATGCACAGTATAGTTTGGCAGACGGCGTGGACGTAGACCGATCGAATCTGCATGGCAAAGCCATTTCCTGCGGTACGCCCTAAACTCTCTCTGGCCGTTATCAGCAATCGATACTGGATCTCCTGGTGATCGTTGACGGGCGAAACAACAGTGCTCCCCTATTTTGAACAACCCTATATACTTTCCATCACTCCCTTCCTTTTCCTCTTCCGTTTTCCTCCTCGTGCAGTAACGTTATGTACGACGTCATCGAAGCCGAAAAGTGTAAAGCAACTTCTGACAAGTTCGGATCGACGTTACGCGAATCCCTTTAGTAATTATTGCATACTTTATAAATAATGACAGACGCAACGAATCCTCTTCTGGTGCGAATAACGAAACGTCTTATTAAATACTAAATGTATTCAGTGCTGTGAATCGCGCGAGGAGAAGTTATTCAGGCGGGAGTTAATAAAACCTGCCGGGGGTGAATTGCCATTTTTTTTTTCAAAGCCAGTCTCTCGGTTACCGTTCTCTCTTGTTATTTATCCTCTCTCGCTTGCTCACGCATTCAATCTTTCTCCTTCTCTCATTCTGTGCTTCTCCCATTCCTCTCTCTCTCTCTCTCTGTGCAAGTGATATTCGCCATTCCAGTAAATACCACGGGGATCCGTTCGTGCTCTCGTTCATTCGATGCCGATTGAAACGCGAGCCAATAAACTTTCGCATTAAATGGAAAATATGCAAGCACTCTTATTTCGCTTATCAATAAAAAAAACAGGACGACTACTACGTATTATCTGGACATCCTCATCGTCATACAGCGTAACAGATCAGAACATTTTGTATATCCTTATATTCTAAAGAATTTTGTCAAATGAATTGTTACTGTATCGTCGAGGAACATAGACCTGCAGGAGTCTGCATCGGTCTAACCTGATCGTTTCTCAAGGAATTTCGTGGTCTCCCACTCTCGACCTCAGCATCTTATTCGTATTTACATTGCCCGAGGCTTCCTACTTGGAAATTGGATCGTTGGAGTCTTAATTTATTGAAATAATACAAATTTATCGTGCGTGCGTGCCAGTGCGCGTGCTGGTCTCCATTAATGGACGTCCGTGTAAGAGCCTATGTACTCGATAAATAGAATATATATATACTGCATATACATTCATACAGCAAAGCTATAAGGATGCTCTTGGTTGGATTGGCTAGTTATAGCTTTTATGGCTAAGATATTAAAGAGTATAGTAAGGATATTGGGTTTAGGAAGAATAGGAAAGTTAAGAAGGATAAATAGGTGGCAAGGACATCTAAGAAATCCTTTCTATTGCTATATGGATATACTGTCTGATGATTATTATGTATATACATAACTTTTCGAAGGGAATCCTCCGTCCAATATATATATATATACACATATGCCTGGCTATGTACAGCCTCTCGAGGCAAAACGAGTTTAATTTACTGTCCGAGTGCACGCGGCTTCGGTATAAATATTTTTATTTATCCGGACACTGTCCACGGGAATAAGCTGGTAATTTACACCGGAGAACTCGCGCGCACCGGCACCTTCGCCGCCCTGGGCTCCCGGTGGGAATTTTCGGCGATTTATGGGATTTCTGTATGCGGAGAGCGAGAAACCGGGAATTAAAGGATATTGTTCGTGAACAGTGCGCCGAATCGTGTGATTGCGTGCTTCCGAGCTCACAAGGTTTATAACATATTTCGGATTAAGGATAGCGGCTCCGGGACCGGCTTCTGGATTATTAATAGAGAGATCCTAGGGCCAAATACGATAAGACGAAAAATTGCTGAGGGATGGAGAAGAAATGAAAAAACGGCACCTGGCGATAGGCGTACGATGCTGACGGAGGATTTAGCGTGCGACAATTTTCCAATACGTCTACGTTATACCCGAGTGAAGTCACCCTTATGTCTGAACCCTTTGTGTACCAGATCGCAGAAGGGTTGGACCACGTGAAAATTGTCAAAGGAGAGAAAAAAGAAGAGAAGCCTTAATACAGAAGGAATAAAGTCCCAGGCTGTACCAATTACAATACCTGGACTGGTTTCGATATTATTCCGTGTCGCGGCGCTACCTGCTAAATCCCTTTGTCACCCAGGATTTTTTTTGTATACTGGGGGGTGTACGCAGACCTAAGGGATGATTCTCGATTCGGGAACCCTGGCAAAGGTCAAAGGTCTGACGGAGCCTGAAACGTACTACAAAGATATTCCGTCAATAGCGATCAATGCGATTGGTTTTTTTTTTTATCGTATTATTCCCTGTATTCATTGGGTCGACGCTGTAGCGTCGGATGACGTCGTTATACAATTATTTCATATACACTGTCAAAGGGTTCCCGATGGCTTGAGAATTTAGTATGTATCTTTATTGAAATTTTTTTTTCTGCATTACTTTTAAGAACCTTCTTTTCACCTTACAATTACTATTCATCCGTTACTATACGATTTATAGTAGAAGCGAATGTCGACTAGTAATTAGTACGCTGCTGAATAGTTTCTGGCAGGTGAGTACCGGCTGAAGCGAAGTAACAAGAGCGTAGACAAGAATCGACGAGCTGAACGGAAAGAGCATTCGTGAAAAATGACTATGACAAGAAAGTCAAGGTTTTACAATATTTGCCTAATAATATTAACACATTCTTTGGACAAGGATTTCCAAGACTGTCTAAAGGGTGAAAAGTTTTCGCCATTTCAGATGTTCATTAATCAGTAAAACCCATTCCGTCTACCGCTACCATAGAGATATCGATTGTCTGCTACCTTACTGGTTGTATCTCTACAAGCACGCCTGTACAACAGTAGCCGTAGATAATGGCTACTTTAGACGACGGTCGCCACAGTGGAATATCCAATATACAAAACACTCGTAGGACGTTGCAGTAAAGAAGAGGATGAATTTTTAAAATGCATTTTTCACGACTTTTGTCAAAGGAAAATCAGTGTCAGGGTCAGGATCGTTATTGTCAAGAGTAATTGAGCGATTTTATTCGTTGTCCAGATCGGATCAAGACCCTGCACCTGATGAAACAGAATGAAGGACGTTGACGCCGAAGGAAAAAAAAAACGGAAAGGGAGCAATGAAAAACAAAGGGAAAAAAAAATGTTTTGTCGTCGCCATTGTTTCACGCTGCTCTTGGTTCTCATTTCTTCCTGTTCTTTTTCTCTCTCCTTCCACTCCGACAAGCATCGCCGATTACCTTTTTCAGCATTCGCCGCCGCGCCCGACTGCTAATTACCTTCGCCCGTCTCTCGTCGAGCTTCGAGTTTACCTTTTCCCCTACGAGAGATCGATCGATCGAGCTGGCCCAGAGAGTAATTTACTGGCGCGCCCGTTTCCACCTTCTCCACGACGACCTCCTACCTCCAATATCACCAAGAGCAGAGGCAAACAGAGCCTGGAGTCGATGTCGCGCGAATTTACACTCCGTACTGTACTCCTGTGAGTATGTACCGGATGGCGGAAGAGCAAGAAAACAGGAAGTAAAAAAAGTCTTCTGAGAAAAATTGACCAATCAATGCTGCTTATGGATCTTCGCTAGAACCCGTTGTACTACACTGACTCGCACGTAACTCCTGGACAACGGTGTCTTCGATCTCGCTACGTTACGACCCGGAGGCACCACTGGGGCGCGCACCAGGTTTACGCCATTACCGGTAACAGTGGCAGAAGTCTTTCAGAGCCAATCGTGACTCTGCGTTTACGATTGTTCGATCGGCGATTGTTGCGCACCCAGGTGGCCGCCGACAAACGATATTACCCGTCGAGAGCTCCTTTCCGAGGAACTCACTTCTTTCGTTAATTAACCGACCGGCTACCGGACGGGGGAACCAACCTCAAAAGGTCTCTTTCCATTAAACGAAATCGCAGCGACACTACTTCTAAATATATTGACTGCCGACTATGAAGTACTCTGTATCAGTGCTCTCAGGCATTGTGCCAATGTAATTTGGCAAGTTGTCTACTAAATAAGATTAAGTGTAACGTGCCGACGGAGGGGAAGGACTGCTGGTCTGCTGGGCGTTAATGATCCTTAGGGACCATGCTGGACTATGAATAGAGGTTAGGTTGAGATAGACGTATAGTGGCTCTTGGGATCCTAAGAGCCACTGGCAGATGATAATCATATTCGTGCGTTCTCTGTAGTATCGCTGGATTATCGTGGCTCAGGATTTGATTATGGCTTCTGAGGATGCCGAGGAAGAGCCGCGGATGCCGCTAGATGGGTGACGAAGCAACAAGCATTGTCGATTGTTTAATAACTCTCAGTGGGTGTCTGGGCCAGGCCACCGGTCTTCGGCATCCCTCTTCATTCTTAC
Source organism: Hartigia nigra (assembly GCA_031001745.1). Classification (NCBI taxonomy): domain Eukaryota; kingdom Metazoa; phylum Arthropoda; class Insecta; order Hymenoptera; family Cephidae; genus Hartigia; species Hartigia nigra. The sequence goes on along the minus strand of JARPRG010000101.1, from coordinate 145,448 downwards.
CACCATTGCCATTGTACCATCGAATTCCATGTGTTTCGTCCTGACTTTGGAATCCACGTCTTTTCTTCTTTCCTCTATGCTTTTTCTCATTTTTTGTTCCTCTTTTTCTTTTTTTTTTTAATTCTTCTTCCCTTTTTATACTCTTCTCCTTAACGCTCTCTGTAAAGTTTCTCTTGAATGCCGCAACCTGCCTACCGGCTTCCCATTACGAAATGCACTTTCGTAACCACCACCTCCCCCTCGCCCCTTCTCAATTTCTATGACTCCCAAACTCCTCTTCTCGTAAAGCAACAACTGCGATACTTCGATATTAATTTTTAGTCGCCTTAGAATTCTCAGTGGTTCGAATTTCTATGAGTTACGTAAATTTTGAATTATTTTACCTAATTCACCTGTGACCCTCTTGCGCTACGGGTCATCTTAGATGGATATCGGGGAGTGTCGTTGAACGCGTGAGGAAGAGACAAGGTGAAAGAAAGAAATAGTCTAGGGACAAAAAGAGAATCCTTATACCCTTAGGATGGCCTTAGGTGGCGATAATACGATAATACGTGCTCTAGTGGATGCTATTGGGGGGGTTGCGATGGGGGGGCCAGGGATCGCTTGTGGGTGTTTAGGGTGCAGAAGGTTAGGTAGCATGATAGGATATACATAGTAGAAACGAGCAAAGTAGTCGGGTTACGGGTCGATGGGACGGCAACGTCGTTTGTCATCCGTGTCACACGTAGGACTGTTCGTATTTCGAATAAAAAAGAGAAAAAAAGAGATTGGGGTGGCGGGTGGAAGTACAGAAAAAAAAGGAAAAAAAAAAACGAAAGAAACAGCCGGCATTGTCGACATCCACAAAGAGACTACAAAGGAGGATGTGTGAATCAGCAGTAATAGGGATAATGCAAAATTCTGAAGAAGCTTGCGCGTGGACTTGTGTCCATGACGTAGGCGAAGGAGGGAGAAGGGGTTGTCCCAGTATCTAAGTTCCCAATGGCCATAAGGGTACGTTATCCAGTTATAAAGTGAAAGGATTTAAAAAAAAAAATGTTGTTACCTAAGAAAACAAGTATCGTCCTATTTTCATCCCTTATTATGAGTACGCTTCTTATCTGGATACCACAGACTTCATCCTACCGAGCATCCCCTTGTCGAGGTATTTTTTTTGTTGGTTCTTTGACTAAACCCCGTCGTCTCGTGAACTCACCCTGGGAACACTCGGCCACCCTCTGTATCGCATAATCGGCCATCGGGGAAAGAACAATGAAGGATTTTCGCGTGGCGCCACGTGCAGACGCCGTGGAGACGCCGGGCGTCGGACCAGAGCTGACTGATATAGGTATTACATTCACCTATGGGGTTTGGTACGTATATACCTCTCTCTCTCTCTCTCTCTCTCTCTCTCTCTCTCTTCGCAAACGCAATGCGCTGTATAACGTAGCCGCTAATCCGCTTGCGTAGGCACGATAGCATTGTTGCTGAGATGTATTTCCGACAGCGTCATCAAGCCTGGACCTTTTAAATACGAGAGGCAAATAGATCCGATCAGTTCGCTGCGGGTGCAGCGATACAGGGTGACTCGTTTAAACGAACTGAATTGCTTTGCGATGTACTTGAGTTTTCTATACTTTTTAAGGATACGCGTGATTCTTTGTTTTTAAAAAATAATTAATATTTTTGTAATACGTAACACATGCTTCGTAAGGATCCCAGAGTGCGTCAACTGCTGGATGCTGCGCGGAGATGCCGTGAAAGGTGAGAAATAAGATGCGCGAGAGGGAGGACGGGGCGAGGGGGTGAAGAAAAATAGAAAAAGGGACTTCGTGAAGGAGAGCGAGAGAGACGAGAGGAGAAAGAGAGAACGGTGAAAGGCGCAGGGTCCTTCGGCTTAGGAATGCAGCTGCACAATGCAGCAGGTCCTCGACCAACACCATCCCGCATATTAATATAATGTACATGGGAAGTGGCCATATATGGCTGCCAGAGATATTCGAGTCTCGACCTACCACCCCCTTGTCTCCCCCTTTTAACAAAGTCTTTTTGGAATTCTTTTTAAATCATCTACGAAAATATATATATATATATATATATTGGAACGTACCGATAAACATAACGATCAATGACAAATCAATTGAAATTGGCGGTCTTCAATTAAAGGCTTATTCACATCGTGAGAAAGAAACACTTATGGCCATATACCCCCTTACGTTTTACATGTTATTAGGTACAGTCATCCTAAAGAAGAACCTTCAGGATGGAATCCAACGAGTCCAGTGGGTCCTCCTGAGCCAACCTGATCCCAGCTGCACAGGTGTGAATGGGGTCGCGACTAATTTACATACCAAAATTCTCGCGACCAATAGGAGACTCTGAGTATTGGATACTTTTGTACCAGCGAGGGTGGGAGCTACCATCTACAACTGGTTCTGGTTTGGAACCAGCTACCAGAACGTCACTGGTTTCAGGACACTCTTTATTTCTTATATTGAATAAAACCGTCAGATTCTCATTCGATAGGACACACACACACAAGTATCCATACACATTCACACACTCGACAATACGTATATTTTAATCGGCTGACTCATTCGATATAATTGAACCCCTTGCGATAAAAATTCAATCAAACGAGGCTTTCCCTCCCGTCCCCTACCTCCCTTCCGTCCTCCTGGCATTGTCAAAAGATTTTCAAAATAAAAAGCCTATACTTATGTCTGTCTAAACAAAAAAAAAAACAAAAATAGACACCTTCATCGATACCCATTAATTATTAAACACCTCGTTAATGCTCACGCCTAACGATTCCTATAATTATCCATTATCAATGTCATCCGATGAAATTTTACGCAAAAATTCCTCAGAACCCAATAGAAGGGTAAATTCAGAAGAAAAAATAAAAAGTGTCAATTTCCAATTTTACCTTAAGAATCCAAAACAGGAAGTACGGAAAGAACGTACGACTTCCGGTCACAAAGTATTCCTTAATATAAATTGTCACGCACGTGTCACGAATCTCACACGTGCGTCTACTGTGACTGTACGCTAAGTACCCATGTGAGCATAGAGATATATTTACGAAATATGGTTACTACTGTACCGCAATATAAAGGAGTGATAAGGGGGAGGAGGGGGGGTGGGGTGGGTGGGTCAGGCATATGTGGTCACCTATCTACATACGCGCACGTATGCCCGTTCCTAGATGACTGACTGACTTGATTGAGTGACTGACGGACAGGTAGAACAGGACAGGACTTGGGTATAGTCTCACTCCGTAACATACGGTCGATCCTGGACAGACATTATGACTGGCATATATTATAACGGGTGGGTGGAGAACAGTGCACTCGCGTAACGTCGTGTTTGCTTTCGCTACGCCGAAGTCCTGGACGATGTGTGCTCAAGCAAGGATTGACTCGAATAAACATTGAAACACCGATAGCTCACGCCGTCTGGCACCTGCTACTCAAAATAATTACATGGTAAATAAGCCCCCCCCCCTAGGATGGGGGTCGTAGTATCTCGAAAGATCATACAAGAATTTCTCAATAGTGATTTTATGAAAAAGGTCGAAAGGGATGGAATTGGTTTTAAGGTGAAGGACGAAAGGGGGATTAGGGGGTTGATTATTAAAGGGATAGAGAATTACATAATTTATATATTTTTACGTGGGTATACGTTTTGGGAAGTACAATTGTCATTGTCATTGTGGGTAGGACCTTCTTGCGCGTGACGTTTATATGGCAAGCGATTCGCTATGGGTTTGGGAATTATGATGAATCGAGTGTATGTGTGGTGTAGGGGGAGTAGAGGGGGAGGTGAGTTTGAGGTAGCCATTAAGGGAGGTTTTTATCGATTATGAATCGTCTTAGTAATTTGGGTGACGGAATAGTTAGTAAGTGGTGGACAGGTTAGAATGAAGTGTCCAATGTATAATGAAGCGCAGACTTGAAAGTGGGTGACAGTCTAAGTGTCTGGAGAAGACGCATTCTCTGCTGTAAGCTAAACTAATGAAGTGCTGATAGACACTGGCGGGATGGTCGGAGGAGGATGCTTGGACTCCCGTGGACCCACGGAATTATTTAAATTCCAGTTAAACGATCTGTCTAGGTGATGACGGCTGCTAGGTTGGCCTGCCTGTTGAGTTGGTCGCTGCTCACTGCGTATAATGGATTTAATGGGATGGTAAGTCTGGAGCATCTTCCAGCGACGACCAGTTTGGTGCTCTCGAGAGGATCTGGTGGTCGTTGCCCCACTTCGAAAGGGCCGGATGAGCACTTAATGACACTTACCCACATGTCGTTGTAATTACGTCTGAGATTTTGTTGTTTATTGGATTAATAAAAAACAAAAAATATTTTTTTTTCTCAGCCGGAACGAGGTACGGCCCGACCTTATTGCCAAGGAAGTGGCACTTATGCGGCTTTTGCTAGGGTCAAAGTGCGTCCTGGTGATAAGTGGCAGGGAACGAAGAACTGGCAAAGGACGAAGAGCGTGCCGTGAGTAATAGGTTGAGTAAGTGTTAGGGGTGAGGTCGTAGGGTCGTGTTAAGGTTAGGTTAGTCTTCAGGTCCCGAGAAGGTGAAGCGAAGCCCAGCGTCGGGCTCGAGAATAATGGCCCCTCGGAGATTCAGAAACAATGCCGCCCTCTCGAGAGGATAATGACGGTGAAAATTGTCAGTTTGTCGTGTCGTGGAAGCGTGCGTAAGTTGGTAATCGTCGTGTTCTTTAAGCGTCCCATTATTATCGTTAGCGGTGGCACAGCCAGCCACCGCGTGCCCCTTTTTTATATCGGCCGCCATAAGAGCAGCGAATAAACGCACTGGCCCAACGGACAGCCCAACTGTAGACTTACTTCAAAGCGATTTTGCCGCGTCTACGTGCAAGGATTAAGGGCCAGCGGTGATAAGTGCTTACTTTTGTTTTGTTTTTTTTTTTTTACCTCGTAAAATCATCGCGAGACACTTGTTAAGCGCGCGTGACAGTTTTATACGGGACAAAGGATCGGGGCGTTGGGCAAAGACCATTGAACCGTCATCTTCGAAGGATAATGATCTTCATCTTTATTATCATCTCCACTTACGGTACAATATTTATAGATTAATTGTTTCGCTCGTTATTGTAATACTCGAATAACCGGTAAATGCGTAATGCTCGTTATGACGATATAATTACAGAAGAAGTAGAAGTACAAGAAGAAGAAGAAGAAGAAGAAGA
>JARPRG010000101.1:113934-123959 GCA_031001745.1 Hartigia nigra | reverse complement strand
AAGCTTTTGCGCGAGACGCGCGTGCGATTTGTTTACCTGTCCTAAAAGCTCGAGAGCCCGTTTTTCGCCTGGTTTCAGATACATACGTGCACATAGCCCAAGTACATAACGTGCACATAAGTATATACGGCTGTAAGCATTCAAGAATCTCGGCGCATTCTCATCCATCAATTCCATCCAATCTCCACTACGCTACGTAAAAACAAACTTTGGATCTGTGGTACAATTTTTTGTTTTCTCTTTCTCTTTATTAACATTCTCTTCTTACCGTCCCCAGCATCCAGGATGTATCTGGGACGCGCCCGAGTAGCTATTAGGGGTGAGAATATTCTACTGAGGGTTACACTGGACCTAAGGCTGATCTTCAATTCAAGATACTATGTGCTACACATATATATCTATATATTACATAAGGATATAAAATGGGGATACTGCTGAATGGTTTTTAGATACTGGTCACCCTGTGGATTTATCTCTTATACAATGTATACTTACATGTGTTAACAGTGCTTCGTGTCCAATGTAAAATTAAGCTTAAAGATATATCCTACCTCAGTCCCCTCTCTCCCCTTCCCCCTTCCCCATACAAGATCCTCTTACGGGCATTATCGAATTCGAACTTACAATTCCCTCTTTTTACTCCGTTTACGGATTTTCCATTGGTCACCCCTCTGCTGGGTTCTGAAAAATCTTTTAGGCCCTTTGCGAGCTCCTTTTGAACGTGCCGATTCTCCTTTCTCTCTCTTGCACGCTCTCCTCTCCTGCGGCCGACCGCTTCTCTCACTAAAAAAAAAAAAAGAAGAAGAGAGTCCGCTCACAAATGGAAAAACCGAGTGGGTTCGACGTATTTCAGGCTTATTCTCATTCTTATTTTCCTTTTCTCATTCACGGCATTTTCCTATACCGCGTACAGAAATACGGTTTCCTTACTCTATACGTTGCCCTATCCCCTACTTTAATTCTATAATATATACCTATATAACTATATACCATATTCCACTGCGGCCAGTTATTCTTATGACGCGATACAACCCCTTTTGGACACTACACACTATATCTATATACACACATTACACCAATAGGTTACTACACCATAGTAAAACCTGTCGTTTCCATTTATTCCAAGAATTCGCTACCGGATTATATACATATATACATATATACAGAGAGCAATACTAAAATAATTGTACAAGTTTTTCTTATGCTATTGACAAATAATAATAATAATACCGAAAGCTTTTATAACACAGTGATACATTTCACATAATAATCTAGAAATAAGTCAAATGGATGTTCCATTGTTTACCCTATCGGAATAGGATTCTTGGCGGATTCCCCCCCTCTTCACCCCCCCCCCCCCCCTTCAACCGCCCCTCCTCGATCACCTCTTGGCAGCAATGCCCATTGTCGTCTCTCTACGTTTTCCCACAAAGAACGGGAGAAAAGTTCGTTGCCGAAGGGGAGAGTCACTCGAGTCGATCGCCAATTGACTGACGTTATCCGTCCATCTTTCAGATTAGGAAGATTGCTTGGCGACTCAAACGCAGAAGAAGAAGAGGGATTCCTTTTCTTCGTTCTATTCCTCTTCTTTTTTTCTCTCTCTCGATTCTCTCCTTCCTTTTCTTTTTTTTTTCTCTTTCCATCTCGCTCGTCCCATAACTCCAATTTCCATTCTCGCGTTTCTCCTCCGCGGTTTTCAAGGATTCTCTTATGTATCCTTGTGTCCTATGCTTTTCACCCTTCGAACCCCTCCCCCCCCCCCCCCACTCTTTTCCCATATCTTATAGAACAGATCTCTGTTAACCATTGATTTACCAAAGAACCATGCGCATCCGATAGCATAGACTTTCTACAGAGTCGTTATAGACTATAGTATATGAAATAGTGTCTTTAGTGTGTATATATATATATATAGTAGATAATCAAACTCCAATGAGATTAATCCTACTTTATCGTACACAACGCAATTCAGTATAGTCAAATACGCAAACGTAACTGGTTTCTAAGTTGGATTTTGTAAGAATTGTGTGGGAAAGTTGTATATATATATATATATATATATATATTTCCAATACCGTTGTCGCTATTTACCTTCTTTTTTTTTTCAAATCGCAATTCGAGACACCAGTGTCGCGAAGCGTGACGGCAGAATACGAAGATCCTTTCTGTTTTTCCGTTTGAATGAGAATGAGAGAAATAAGAGAGAGAGAGAGAGATGCAAAATAATAGAAGACACACTGTATATGGGTATTTCGCGGCTATTCTCATCTGTCTCATTCTTTGAGTTCTTTTGGGAATCACGAGGCGCTGACTAACACCTGCTTCTGTAGGTGACGCAAAGAATGCCACTCCATTGTTAACTCTCTCTCTCTCTCTCTCTCACTCTTCGAATCTACCTGTATATCTCCCACTCGGAGGTCAGGTTTCATTGATGCTCCAAAGACGTCCCAAGAAAGCATCCTCCACTCTCTTCGCACCAGCCTGGCAAGTCTAGCTAAGATAGCTATATGTATAGCTATACTATAGATACTATACTATATAGTATCTCCATAACACCCTCGCCATCCGTTGCATTCCAGCATCTCTTGGCAGACTCTTGGGCGCCCTGTATCATCACACTATGGATAGCCAAGGGGTAGGTATGACTTAGGTAGATACCTATACTGACTAAACGACCCTTAACGTTCATCCCTCCATACATACCTAACTTCCTGGGATCTACGAACCCTTAAGACACAACCCCTCCCCTACCCGCCTTCCACTGGCCCCTTTGTCACAGAGTCCTCACTGCCACTTACCGAGAACCGATCGCTGTGTTCATTGAGAAAACTTGCGCTTGACCATCTTGCCCAAGGATGCTGGAGTCCAGAGTTAAGACGTTCCCACAGGATCACCTGCGAACGAGCAGCCGGAAGTGAATTCAATGGCTGGTAGACTCGAAAATTCGCAAGACAAGAAAAGGTCCGTTGTAGCGGTGCAAAGAGAGACGAAGTTCTCAAAAATAAGTAAAGAACCTCAAGTACAATTTTTGATGAACGAAAAACAAAAAAAAAGGGAGAAAAATGAAAAATTTTTTTAAAATAATTTTCTTCGTACTTCGAAAGGAAACAGCCTCACGCATGGCTCATGTCTTCCGTGCGTATTAAACGTGCGAACAATAAATTCGTCCTGCTGTTAATAAATCCCATTGCGTGAAAGAGTGGGAGAGAGACAGGAGAACCAGGAGATTCTAGAAGATCCACAATGGAACTCAAATAGGAGAAGGCGGCAGCGGCCCCTTTGCAGCATTTATTGTAGAAGCCAGCTTAACTATTGTTGCCCTGCTACTGGGATTCTTACTTCCCTTTCCTTCCTCACCGTATAGACTTCTCTCTCTCTCTCTCTCTCTCTCTCTCTTTCTCTTTCTCTTTAAACATATCTATATATAATTTCATCAAAATAATCAAAACATCCATTTCCAATCTCTTACTCATTCTCATTACGAAATCCCATAACCTTAACGCATAACGCTTACAGTAAATAACAATTACGTAACGTATTAAAAATGACACCGCTGTATACGAACTTCCAAAGTATATCCGTCCAGCTTAATTTTACATGACAGTACCTCTAGAACACGATTACGTAATCCCCGCACGCCTATGCTATATGTATACAGAAAAGATGACGTTAAAATGGCACACGCTTCAATCGCGACGATTCCGATTGTAAACTGGCAATTGGTAGTTTTCATTGACAACGGTAATTTCATAGCCATGCAAATGTAAGCGGGGCCATACGAACCGTAGCAAAATGTCAAGGGAGGGGAAGGGACGAGGGGGGGGGGGGGACTTGCTCCGAGTACAATGAGTATACACACAGTATATATATGTATATATATATAGAGTGAGAGGCTGAACTGTACCTAACCTCCAGTCAGACATACCTAACCTAACCAGAAAATATATCCCAGGTACCTGCCTGATTTGTCTAACATTGCTTTTTTGTGCGACCCCCCCTACGTCACCCCTTTACCACCACGCTCATTGTCAAACCCCTTTCGAATTAAACGACCAATAAATATATATTAATAGGAAATTTCTATAAGCTTCCATCTACCGTATGGGATATTCCATGGTTATGCATATATATGTATACCGATCCACTCGATCCCATTTTTGTGATGGCTACCGTTTAAAATTTTTCATGGGCGTGATTCCGCTCGATTTATCAGGCTGGTAATAGAATATGAAAATCAATAATCGAACGGTTCTGCCGTCTGTTATGTGACTTGATTATGCACGACGTGTCAGCGCGTAACCGACTGGCGTTTATTGGCATTGAAAAAAAGAAAAGAGAAAAAGGTAACGGGTTGAGGAGGAAGAAGAGGAGGAGAAGAAGGTGGGGTTTCTTTATATGCTGTTACATATGTATATACGAATACGTGGATATAGATATACTTGAGTGAAAGCAATAAATAATTATTTATTGGTAGAGGCGTGTTAGGCGAGAATGACGTAAGGGATGACGATTGATTTGTTAAATATTATATTGGCTATTGTTGGGATTATTATCATGGGGTGTGGATGACGCTTTTTGACGCTTTTTAAAAAGAAACGTATCGTTATGCTAGCATGCATGGTTGTGGGTTAACGAACGTGTAATGGGACTTCGTGAGAACTTGGAAAAAGTCCCTAGTGAAAATCAGCTGATGACCTTTGCGTGACGTCACGGTATACCATCAATGAACTTCGTCAAGAGTTTCTCGTCAATGATCCTGGTTTTTGGTCTTCTATGGGATATGGCGGGTCCGATGGTTGGACCCCATGGCTTTGGTATTACGCGAGTGTGGCTTTTTCTTAGGGTGTCTACTGTAAGTGTTGGTTGGGTCCGTCAATGGTGTTTTGAGGTCGATGGTAAGGGGGGAGGGTGGGTGTTGGATGCAGTGCTTTTCCCTTTTGTTACATTTCCCATAACAAGCCTCGTAACAATGTCAATGTCTTTCCATTTTTCTATGGGTTTTTCTTTTCTTTTTTGTCTCTGTCTCTCTTTGTTTCCTTTTACCTTGGTTATCCTTCTCTCTCGATTTCTATTACTTCTGGTACCTACCCACTCACCTTCTCTATGGTCCATTGCTACGTGGCTACACTGTACTGTGTATATACAATGCGTGTGCTAGGTTTCTATTCTTTCTTCTTCTTTATCTTCTTCTTCTTCTTCTTGGTCTTCGTCTTCTTCTGGTGAACTCGTACGCACAATGCGCGCACTACGGTGCATCGAATGTCCATACAGAACATGCCCTTTGTCACCCACAGGTCTTTTCTCTTTTGGCTTCAGCCGAAGGGAATGCTTTTGCCTTTGTTGTTAGTTTGTCGCGCGCGCGTTCGCCACTCCTACGCTTCCTGAGGAGCAAAAAAGGACGATGCCGACTGCAGGAGGATATCGAGCGTTGATTCAAAACGTCATTTACATTACCAAAGTGATGTGTGATGACTGAATAAAATAATTTGGCAGTTTAGTCACGTGGTAGAGCTGATACTTACCAGGCGAATACGCTTAGACGAAGCAGTGGGTCAGTTAACTGATTTCTTCAAATTTTTAAAACTTCCTATACCTGCTGCGAGTGCGAGAGAGACGGTGCTATGGGCGCTTACGTGCGTCAGACAAGGACGGACATATCGTCGGTCAAATTTATGACTGATACCCTTTGTCCATTTTTTGGAAATATTAATGCATCTTTTTAATGGCCATTTTTTAATTGGTTTCGAGTGCTTTTTTTTTATTTAATGTTGTGCAAGTTCAATTTTTTGGAGTTGAATAAGTGGCAGGGGAGGGTCGCTTCTTTTATACAGTAATGCAGGGTGTCGTTACAGAGCTTTGCTAGTGTTTCGCACGATGCATTATCTTAGATTAACGATCCGTGATGCAGTTGCAAGATGAGAGTGCACATGCAAAATTCAAAGTGAAGATTCAGCATGAGTAGGAGGATTGGTTATTAACGATCCAATGGGAACCCCAGTCGTGCGTGAAAAAAGGGAGTAAACAACGAAATTTGTCAGTGTCCGCAAGAGTGACCACGTGGATTTAAAAAAAAAAATTGTATTTATTTATTTTTTAATTATTACGTAAAATCTAAAAAATTGTTTACCGAGACGTTCGATAACATTTCCGAACGAATACTCCAAGGCTCGGATACAGGCTCTAGGTATCGAAAATTCGAATTCGTATTTAAGTATCGAAGTAAACAACATTTTAATTTAGATCCCTTGGGCGACGCCGGGCGTCGAGCACGCGGCTTGCAGGTAGGCGTCGTTGAACGTTCAAACGTACTAAGGTAGGTAAACAGCGTTAAAACCGTGCAGAATCAGCAAGTATAATTAATCCGCTTTTTCCCCGGAAGCACTGTTTGTCAGGCACTCGGTGGGTCTTGCGAATAACTTTTATTCAACGGTTGACAATGCCCCGCCGTCCCGACGTCGGCGTCGCTTACGCCCCTGGAAAGATCGCGACGTCGGATTTAAGAGATACGTATCGAGTGACTCTTACAGGATAAGAGAGAGAGAAAAAAAAAGCGAATAAAATTGAAAATTACTCGATGATCAATTCTAATAGATCTGATCCATAAAAAATATGCCAAATTTTACAAGATGGCGGATATCAATATTTTCACTAACCGATAGCACCTGTCGAACTTCCGATTTAATTCCAACGAATATTCCTATAATTTTCAAATGGGTTCAATGACTTTTTTCATGCAAAAAAAAAAGTACTGAAGTATTGTCAATAACTTTTTTTTTGTTGCTATTCCTTACGCTATTCTGTTACTAGGGTAAGGGTAGGTAGTACCAACCATAGAACCTATTCGAATTCCCACTGAAGGTTGATATTGAAGGTGGCACTGTGAAGGTAGCCGCAGGCTGCAATTGTGTCGAGAGCAATTTTACCATCAGTCGCTTTGACACCTTTAAAGTAGACGCCGCGGCGACACTGCGTGCCCACAATAGGCAGGATAACGTGCGCGACACACGTGTTTCTGACACTTGTATACTTACCCGAATGCGGAAGGCGGAGAGGGCAAGTGTTGCCAACCTTACTCGACAATTTCCAGAGACCTTTCACACAGCCCAGACCCACAGGTTTTAGCAGCTATAGGGAAATTTACGGATCCTCCTTGTAAAGTCTGTCTGGCACTTGGGTATATCCAAAGTAACTTAACCTAAGGTAATACATAAATTCACCATTGAATTTTTCCATTAACCCAAACCTCCTGAGAGTAACGATTTCTTTTTCTTTTCTCACGCAAGGAAATTGATAGCAAAATTTGAAGTACGTCACGAAAGGTAGTCATTTCTGTCATTGTAATCCGATCTTGGATTCAGTGACGTTATATGTAAATCAGCCATATTGGATTTACGTATTCGATTGGTATATCCGTTACACATCGAAAATCATCAATGACAATGGAATCGTATTTGGTCGAACGGTTGCCATGGGGATCTTATGTGATTTTTCAAGATGGCGACCAAGCTACAGCTGTCAATCATTCGACGTATGCAAAAATAATATTTTTCAAAAGTATATCAAACGAAATTCTTTTTATAGGATCGTAACCACTGGGTGGTTCTAGGTGACGTCATATATATAGAAGTCCATTGAAGAAGGTGTTTCAGGTGTGACGACTTCGAGAAGCGTGACGAGATCCGTTACGGTTCTCGAATGAAAATGGCCGTCGCGCCTAAAACATCATTCCCCGTGGCAAAGGACGAAATTTAAGGTATACAGAGAAGAGTACAGTAAAGGCAGCCTTGAGGACGCTATCCTCTCCGTGTATAAGGGGAAATCGAACACCGGCTATTCGCCATTGTGTACCGTTAAACGCTTTTCATTGTGATCCACGCGTGTTACAAATTTCCGCCATTGCTGTTCGCCCGATGGGAATAAGCCCTTCTCTTTAATTAGTATTGTATCCAATTCGTATTTCAATTCAGGATAGGATCGAGGATTGCTATTCAGATTGGGATCAAAGATCGTTATATGGACTCATCCGCCATCTTGGGTATCGCTAATACATATCGATGCCACGTATTTCTTATACCACGAAAGAATATTCTAGCTTGCAATTCAATTGTTAAATTATCCTAAGGTATATATCCTGGTTTCACAATAATAAAGGGTGGGCACCCCTGGTCCTTATTTATATACGAATTTAACAATGGCGGACGACGTCGCACGAATCTCTCGGGACAAATTACATTCTTACGGCTTTACCTCGGTGCGCATGCGCAGCCGTTAGACAAGCCTGGAGACAGTCACGAATTTAAATATAAACTTAGCACCACCCCCTGCAATCACTTCCGCCATCTTTCTTATCCGGATAAGTGGCCGAGGAGAGACGTTCCTGGCTGTACTCGTAAACTTCGACAACAGAGGATGAAATCCCTTTAACCTTACATAAAAAGGGAAGCGCGAGAAAGTCCTATGCGCGTAACAGCAACAGACGCCATAATCAATCGAGAATCTGATTACTTCGCACTGCTGTCTGATTGCCTTTTTATTTACATCGATGACGTCACGAGGACTACGTCATTCAAATATGGCGCTCGATTATCTTTCGAGATTAATCGTCGTTAAATCTGCCAACAGTAATATATAATCTAACGTAAGTAAGACGATGTATTACGGTGCACGAAGTAGCGTATTGTGTATATATATATATTTCATTGCACGGTGGTCGCCGCTCGTTTACTTACGGGTTGAGCCAATAGATGGACAGTCGGACACAAATCCCGTCACATCAGGCTAACAAGATGGACGCGCGACCGCGCATGCGCGTTTGCGTGCGCGCGCTTACTGGCTATTGTGAAATGAATTCTGACGTCGTACCAGTCTCGAATCAAAGGAATTTCACTTTGAACGACTTGGGTGGCGTGATCCCAAGTACATTAGCAGCTATCATTGCCATATGAGATCCGATCAAAATGGTTCCTCTATCGTGACGTATCTGACACACCTCACACGTCAAAGTAACCCTGCGACTAACGCGTAACTCCAAATCGGACTTTGAGAGAGACACTCTCTTTCTCTCTCTCTCTCTCTCTCTAGCTTCGTATCTGTCCTTACCTTACATTCTGATTATCTTCCTTCTTTTTTTCTTTTCTCTTTCTCTCTCTCTCTCTCTCTGCTACGTGCCTGCACATGCCTCCTGGAATCGACCGAAAACTTTGTTGGGTCGCGAGGCTTAACAAGGGCGCCAAGTAGACGACGCCTACCGACGTCGACGAAGACGTCGCGCACCTGCAAGCATCTACCCAGGACTTATAAGATGGCAAGAACATATGGCGATAAATCTCTCAAGCAACACTGCACTGTGCATGCTGACTGTATTATTTACGACCATTCGTTAACAGGCATAAGCACCGAGGTCTTCGAACCTGCTGGAAAAAATTCATCGATTACGATTACCTGTATTTACACATAGAGGAAATTTTTTTTTTTAACATAAAAATCAATATAAATTTTTATCCATCATTTTGACTCAATCTACACACTGGTGGGTCAAGGGTCAAAGTATAAAGAGGAAAGAAATCTATCGTTCCTAAGCCCTAGTTAGAATTGTCACTCGCACGTGAACTCGCGACTGCATCTATTCGCCGACAGTGCCGCAGAAGTGGCGTCGCGACGTCACGGGACCGCAGTACTAGAGGCACAGCAGATGCAAGCGTGCGGACTTTTTTGCCTCGACGTCGTTATAGAGGCGTGAAAAAGAGTCATTGAGCGACAGAAGAGGAATGACAGAGAGAGAGAGATTACTCTCTTTATTCTTTCTCTTGATAACATCCAACATTCTCACCCATAGAGATACGTAACTAACGTATGCGACGCTGGGCGTCGCTATTGGATGACTTTTGGAACGCGCGGAATCTGCATAATTACTATACGGCATTACAGCATTACCGCATTACGATGTATATAGGGAGTGGATGCACTGTGCAGCAGCCGGTTTGCTGTTCTCTGCTACTGAAAATACTCCCTCTCTCTCTCTCTCT
>JARPRG010000101.1:99767-110719 GCA_031001745.1 Hartigia nigra | reverse complement strand
GAAGAAGAAGAAGAAGAAGAAGAAGTGGAGGTCCTAGGAGGAAGTGGCTAATTTCGGTAGGTAAATAGGATAATAAAAGGCCGTCGAGGAAGAGGATCCCAGACGATAAAAGCACTCACATAGTATAGATACAGCGTGGCGGGAAAATAGAAAGGAGATAACTCAACTGGAGATGGAAGCTGGGCTGGACCAAGTTAGTAGCAAGGTCTCTTTATACGTGTATATCTATATAGTGGCTTATCCGAGCAAGAAGATTTTCGAAGGGTCCCTCCTGTCATTAGCAGAAGATCCTTTCATCTTATTGACAAGAACGCCATTTTCTTTTCAGGCACATAATACGTCAGGTGAATTAGTATACTCCGGTGTCTGGATTATGTCAAAGAAGTAAATCCGATTATCCAAACGGTCAGTGCTACTCGTATTTTACGGGTAAACGTCCCGCGAAAGGACTTCGTGACGTCGAATGGACATCCGAAGGACATTCCTACTCCAGACGCGTGTTATAGCCTCGTGCGAGTCCGTAAGCCATTACCACGTGGGTCGGTATACTTATTCCTACATGTCCTTTGTACGTCCACATGTGCATAACGTGTTTGCCGGCAATGTCCCCGGTGTGTACATTATAGTAAAGGCATTCGCATCGGGGAGTTTAACGCTCGCTATACGTTTGACAATGCCTTATGGACACTGTAGGCATTGTGAACGGTACTGAATATGTACCCGATGCATCAAAGAGTTAAGAGACCGAATGGCCAGCAGCACTGGGACCACACGGGACCCAAGAGACTAAAGCTGTAATTCATATGGTTTTTAACCGTCGCTAAGAGCATCCCTTATCCATCCCTGAAGTAGAGCCAGATAGATATAGAACACAGTGTCAATGACCATTGAGATGATCCTGGCACCAATAACCACCATACAAAATCATCATCCATCCATTAAAGTGGTAGCTGCTTATAAGTCTACCAAAATCTTTCCACGTGGCTGGATGACTGGATTATCCAAATGGTTGACTAGGCTTGAGCTCCTTCCTCGAGTCTGGTCCAGAGGGCGCGAGCAAGGTGATGCTGCGGTCGTATCTCAGCAGGAGGTACTTGGCCAGGATCAGGTCGGCACCAGGCTGTCTGCCACCGCACTCGGCCCACAGGAACACGCTAGGTTAAGCAGCCCCCAAGAGTATCGAGGATCCTGAAGAGAGCAATGGCGCAGGAGATCAGACTTGCATCTATACCACTATTTATACCTGCACATGCTTGGGTCTATACCTATGGTCCTGTACAACACGTTCAAATATAATATGGAAGCTTTTGAACTGGCTTCTATACCATATGGATAACGTTGTAGCTATAGGTATACCAGCGCCATCCCCCACTTCCAACCACTTCGAGAAGAACATAACCTCTTCAGAGTTATAGACCTCAGGGGGAGCACGTATAAAAATAGAAAACCCTACCGGGAACCTGTCCAACTGCATATTATCTCGGGCATCGGAATGCTCCACGTGCAAGACCAGTGATAGCCATACTGACTAAACGTCCATAGACGTTACCATGGCAACCGTACTACATTCATATTTACCATCTTATCCATTTGGAGATGCACCTGTGACGTAGAATCGATCATTCGGATCTATCAGTTACATAACATTTCGAAGACATAAATAGGAAAACTTCAGCTCTATATCTTTGATGATCCTAGTTGTAAGAGATGACTGTATCTGTTTCTCTCTCTCTCTCTCTCTCTCTCACTCTTATGACAATACCCAAGAAAATTGCCAAGGTCTCAAGCCGTAATGGCTGATTCAGCAAAATCGTTTGCCGTGCATTAACGATGCGAGTGATCGACAGTTTTCAGGAAGCATTGTGCGAAATTCTTCACGGCTCTTTGGTCCAGGAACGTACCTCCTCCCCTACGTCTTCCGCCACCCCCACTCTCAGACTCAGTCCGGACCCTCCTTTTCTCTCTTGCACTCTCTCACAGTCGGACTCTCCTAGCCAGTCCCAAACAGTCCTGGCAGGACAAATAAAATTCTTACGGACACATCCTGTGCTTTAAGGATGCTCGCTCGTCCGAGAGATATTACACGTTTGGAAAATTGTGTCTTCGCGCTTCTCCCATATACAAGGGGGTCATAGGTCTTTGAATTTTGAAAAAAAAAATTCATAATGGAGGATGCGCCCTGCGGAAACGGGATAGACATCAACAATTGACAGTGGGTCGCATCCTTTGCCAACCGGAGCCACGCATCCTGGAGCAGGTTTACTCCCTCGCCTAGGAAGATCCTTTTTTTTTTTTCTTACCCTCCTCCAGCTCTTGTTACAAAAACTCCTTCGATAGTTACCTATGACCTCTGACCCCTGCTCTAGAATTATTATATAACCGCATTATTAATATTCGCTTGATTTTTTTTTTATTCGCTAAAAAAAGGACCTGAATTACTTGAGACGCAGCTAACAACCTGATCCTTATCGTGGGCAGGCATTGATGCCTGGCATTTTTTTTAAATAGTAAAAAAAAATAAATTAACAGATAGATCCTATCCAGTCTGGGTCAGGATCATCGGAAGTAGCATATATATGTATCCAACAATGACTATAGAGCCATGCAGGATAATGTACAGGACTCGTATAGATCCTATCAGGATATACAATGAATATATATATACATATATACAAGTAACCCTTTCTTGCTTCCTTCCTTTCTTCATCTTCTTAGCCGGTTAACCGAACACCCTGGCTACGCTCTCTCTCTCTCTCTCTCTCTCTCTCTCTCTCTCTCTCTATCCTTCACCAATTCTTTTTTGAAAGGACCTCTACCTACGCGTACCTAACCTCTCCACGGATCACGCTTGGCTGGTCCCTGCCGTGTAGAATGCGATTCACGAAAGTATCGTGTATCGAGGAAAAAAAATTGATTCATACAGTATACCCGCCATTATTGTTGTCCCAAGTATATGGTATAATATTATCGGTAACCAAGGCTTCTCGATTTGGGTTCATTCATACAAGATCGTTACGCTTACCTAACCTACAAGGAGAAGGATCGACCCCTGTGTATTTGGAATGAAAATTAAATGAATATTACGCATATTATTATTATAGGCTGTAACAGGCAAGGGTACACGTTGGTAGGATTGAAAGTTTTTGGAAATTTTTTTTTTTAATCGGTATTCGACTGGAGGTTTTAGGGAGATGGAAAGATAATAATATAAAAATCAAGAGAGACAGAGAGAGAGAGAAAGGAAGACATTACTAAAGAGACGGGATCGGCACTCTGAACGTTCATACAAAAGGATCTTTTTCACTGTCCCATGATATTCTTTTGTGTATCGATTCCCGGGACGCCATTGTGATCGAATGTATTTGATAGGGAGCCAATCGATTTGGATTCGATTCTTTGTACCATTGGCAGTTTTGTACTCTTGTTTTTATTATACATGTCGTGTTGAATTTTGTTTTTTTTTTTTGATTACGAAAAGTCGGTAAGAAAATTCTCTACGTGGTTACTCTGATATTTAGATGTTTTCTTTTTCTTTTTTTTTTTGTCGAACGTACCCATACAGGTCCTTTCAGTGTGAATTCTGGTGGACGGTTCTGCCAGCCAAAAGAATCCCGAATGAAAGGCATTGTATAGCTATGGAAGCGTGGAACCAACATGCTCGCCGTGAAAAAGGACAATATACATAATTCAAAGTTAGACGAACGCCAAAAATGCGTGGCCTCCATTGTCCACGAGGTACTGGTGATCCTTTTACGTTTTTACCTATATAAAGGGAAATCCCATGGTGTCCCCATAGACATGGGAAATAACGCACGGGGGTGTTGAGAGTAACACTAGAAGCATTGTTCGCCGGAAGGAGTAACCTTTTTTTTTTTTTCTTCTTCTTCTTTTCTATTCTGTACAAACAGAGCAAGTCTCGACCATTAGTCTGAATTCCTGTAAAGAATATGGAAAAAAAAATAGTCAGAAAAATCAATAGAAAAATATCCGAATATTCTCGATCGAAGTTTCTAATCAGAAAAAAAAAAAAAAAAAGAAAACAATTCCTACACCTACCTTATGGCTTATCTGCATAAATGATAAAGCGTAAATAATCGTGTGGCGGCAAGTCCATTTTCCCACACGACCCCCAGACCGCCAGAAGAACGAACAAGTAAAATAACCGGAATAGCAGGAATAACCAACCACCGTTCTGAGGAGGAAAAAAAAAAGAAAGAAAAAAAGAAATAATAAAAGAGAAAGAGGTTCCCCGAGCATATATCGGGGGTGGAGTCGCCCCACGGGGTGCCAAGAATTTTTGAGCTGGCCTTCGTTACGTTTCTTTGCTTTGGGCGGAAAGCGTTTTACGAAGGGTGGGTTATAGGTATAAGGTCCCTGAGTGTTGCTTTGGTAAAGTCGCTTAGATGGGGATGGACAGTGGTATGGAGTAAGGGGCGGGGGGGATGCTGTCTCTGCCAGACAGACTGGCACCAGCATTACCATAGGCGTAGAAACGAAAAAAATATTTGAAAAGAATTTTTTCAAAATACCATCGCCATCCCAATCCCTAATCCTTCGTAGTGTCCAGTTTGTTTCATAAGTGAAAAAAAAACCAACATTTAATGACGTCTATGGGGAAACTGGGCCAACAGCTGTAGACAATCCCAGCCCAGTCAATTGCTATGTTTAATAGCTATGGGCAATTGGTATACCGACACAATTGGCCTAACAGTAGCAAAGTAATCGTACGTGAGTATAATACGAAGCGACCGCGAACGCGTAATGTAATTACGTTGAGAAGAGGCGCGGAAGGCAGTTTCAGCCATAATGGATCAATTGTCCCATAGAATAATGTCACAATGGCGGATTCATTGCTGTTAACAACGACTGTCCAAAAATACATCGCGCGGACCGCAAAAGCGAACAATGCCCATAGCTGTTGAAATCAGGTTCTCTTTATTGCTTTAGCGTGCATCGTTTATCCGCATCATCCCCGAGGCTAGTATGTTATTACCTTCCCCTCCGTCCTTGGCCACCCACCCCTATTTTTCATCCCACCCACCACCCCTTACTATCTAACCATTATCATTAATCAAGAAGTAAGCCTAGAGAAGGATTCTATAAAAATTGTATAGAACGGTCATTTTGTTTCGATCGCTATAAAAATAATTGATTTCTACATCATGGTTTATTAAATGGGATTGTTGTTATCTTTTCGTTATTCTTTTCTCTTTTTTTTTTGTTTTCTTTCTTTTGTCTTTCTCTTAGTCAAGATCCATAGACGTGCTATATATGTATACATACTTTATATTATGGCTTTCTAATAACGTTCTCTTATACTTGTAAGCACTTTCGGCCCTTTATTCCCCCATTATGGGTCGCGTTTATGAGTTCTCATTGCGTCCATAATTCTCGTAATATCTGCCTATCGAGATGAACGGGAGGCGATAGTTTGCATGGCACAAAACCTCACCGATTCGGCCTGGCATAGGTGAACATAATTATTTCCTTTGAATTTCACGACAATACGAACCAGCAGTCATTGAAATCGAGTACCCGGTACTTATAAGCTTCCACGGTAGGTGCACACGTGTACCTAGATCCCTATATAGACTAAAAATATATCCCACACCTAACCTATGGGTATACAATGTACACTAGCTGGCACAGATTCAGGCTCCACTTAACTGCGGCGATACGCGATGAAATTGTGCCAGGTCGATCTTGAGAAAATGAAAACTTTACAGGATTAAATTTCAAGAAACGTATTATTTATGAAAATCCTTATATCTACGTCGGTTGCATAAATTAAAGGGGCAATCAAAAACGATACGAACAGTCAAAATAGTTAAAGAAAGGATCTTTGCTCCTTTCTAACCTATACGTTACTCGAGCCATTGTCCTTTATTCAGCATTATTAAAAGCTAGTCCACAGCACTTGGTGTTACGTATATATACCTACTCGAATACTGTTGTACTAATAAGTGGAGACTTAATTTTCGATGAAAATGACGTTGTATTATGTATTATGTTAGCAGGAGCGTTGCGTAGAACGGCGCGCCAACCGAATAGAAATCAAAACGGCTTTGTCCATATATTCCATAGAGTCTCTCTCTTGACTGTGGGAGTGAGAGGGAAGATTTTGGTACGCGTAGAGAGAGCCTTCGAGCTCCCCCTCTTGCCTCCCCAGATACTCGACCATTTTGTTATGCCCATTCGCATTCAGATCCCAATCTTAATAACATTTTCTGTACCTCCAGGTCGTTCGAAAGCAACGGGATCTCTCAAGGAGCGGAGTTACCGCGTACACAGTATAGGTACTAGGAGTACTCAGTAACATACGTATATCGAGGATATTTGATTCAAAGTCGAAGTACCGACTACTCGAGTCAGAAACTGGAGTCGACTCGAGAGTCAATGGAAATCAGTCGTACCAATAGAGGGGCATTATAAATACTATGGACCCAGAACCAAGAGAGAGAGAGAGAGAGGGGTATATATTGGCATAAGTAAAGAAATACAAGACTCGAAGAAACGTTTTGTACAGTTTATACCTTTGGAGGGGCCTCACGGTTTCTGGGAAGTCAATGCTGGTCCTCCAGGACGTACACGTCCGCCATTCTCTCTTTCATTCTCAGGGTTCATCCAGAATTTACGACCTCGTAGGTCCCAACCTTTAAGGATATTGCGTGCGCGTGCGTGCTCTTGGTCACTTCGACGAATTCTCTATACTCTCGAACGGGGCCCCATCTTCGACTGTTCTTATTGTGGGCCTTATTCTCTCTTCTATGGACGAGACTCGCTCGATGGGACTGTCCTAATGCTCACCAACCTGACCGGCATCTTCTCCATAGTTCTGGGCCCTAGGAATTTACTTATGTCTCACGCTGACTTCTGCTACCGCTGATTCCTTCCTTGTAAGGACCTTCCCAGTCCCATGCGGGGTGGCTGAGCTCGACGCTCTCCGCTCCCCTCCCTCTCTGTACCACCAGACTGCTTGGCACCATGGGACAATGGAATCTCCGGACGCAGACACCATAAAAACTACCACCGAAAAACCTGTATGGGTGACCATTATAGTTACAACTTCTTCGTAGATCAGAAACCCTTGAGAATAATAATAACAACAATGAATGCCGCCATAGGATGACGGTTCCGCCATACAACAAGTGCCGGAATTATGACGCTGAAACTTTACTGGTGTTTCTTTGAAAAAAAAAAAAATCGTTCCTCCTCCTCCTCTTCCCCGCTTAGGATGAATTCTTGATTCTTCGTTTCTCTTTATTTTTCGCCAGGGCAATCATTTCGTGCGCAGGAAGTGACCTTGCAAATAATCCAGAAGACAATACCTGACTGCAGAGTATCGGAATCTTTCAAAAAGATAATGTCCTGGAGGTTAAATAAAGATGGCGGAAAAGAAGAAGAAGAAGGAAGAACCTGAAGAAAAATAGGCACGTTTTAATTTTCGTATTGTGGGCCCCACGTTTGGGGCCCTATAAAGAAATTCCCACGAGCGGCCGATGAGTTGGCAGAAATAACAAAAACATAGCGTTCTCCACCTTGTATAGAAGTAGTCTGAGTGCGTGAGTGCGCGCACTCTCCCTCTCTCTCTCTCTCTCTCTCTCTCTCTCGTGCCCACTGCCCTCTCCGCATTAGCTTTCCAAGTGCGCTTTTGTGTCGAGCGAAATGATTCTATTGTACAAAGCAAATGCGAGAGAGTCGAAAAGCACGTGGTCCAGAATTGGCGGGATGAATGCTGTGAACGTTGCCACTAATGAAAAAGAAAAAAAAAATGAAAATAAAGCAACAGCATCAACTACGTCATAAGTCACTAAGTATACCTATCGCGCTATCCACTGGATGACCATGGACCGCCATCTTGCAGGTAACCATATTTGATCCAGCATACAAAATAGATACAATAACGGTAGGATGGCTGAGCTGCAGCATCCACTGACTTCGGTATGCATTAACATAGGATCAAAATATGTAATCCCAGACATCGCTGGCAGCCATCTGATATGTTCATTATATGCGAACGCATATAGAAGCGTAGGCCGGCAAGACTTTTGTTGCGTCCTGTAGAAGACGTAAAAAAGGAACATGGCGGTTACCACCTCACTGGAAGATTGTCCTTAAGGTAGATATTACGATTAGAGTATACCAAAGATATATATGTGTATATGTATATATACATTCAATCCATAGTAAGTTAATATAATATAATAAGTCAGTCACACAGTACAACAGATGGCAGCAGTGATGCTTTTAAATTATATGAATTAAAATGTCCTTCTATATATCCTGTGATAGAGGCATAAGTATATTCATACATTTGAGATTCGTGTATTTCTTATACCGCGTACATCCTTATGCTCCATTCACAGTCTGGTAAAGTACAGAGTATAGTTCACACGATCATCTCATTTAGATCTTAGATGGGTCATGCAGACCAGAAAGAAAAGTCTATTTCCGCACAACAATCGAAGCTATTTCTTAATTTGTTGTATGAATGGGCGGCCTGGTAACGGTTTAGTTTGAGATTCTTTGGAGACTGTGTATTACAATGGTCAGCCATTGCTCTAGGTACTGTATTCAAGGACGGTACGTATCTACGATTCTCAGTAGTCTGTAAGCTCCGTAGTCTATGAGGATGACGAGGTAAAGGATGGAAGTAACAATGTTCCAGTTTTCAATTGGTCGCTGTTGGATGTCTTGGATTGCCATTTTTGGATATGGTACCTGGGGTGTACTGTTCATGTTGGTATTCAAGGTACAGTAGCACCAGGTGTCTTTGACGTTCATCAGCACGTTCCTAGTTGGCATTCCCCAGGTGCTAAAATTAAACAAATAATTTTTTTTAGATATTTGCTAACCAGAATGATCTTGGTGACTAACCGATGTTACCTTATCTTCCAAGATTCATCCAAAGCTTCTGGATGGATCTGGACTGAAGACGTTGGGAACCCTCATATGGTTTGTTTGGTGGTTCGATATCGCTGGACCCAGGTGGCATACTCGTATTTGTATTCCGTAAGAGGTTTCTCATTTTTTGATGCTCTCGGAGCAGAGCTACGAGATCCACTGCACGCCCACCTTACACCAGATAGGATCTTCCGCCGAAGACCCCCGTCGGGTTAGACGAACCGCCACCTGGAGCGTTCACCAAGAGAGTCAAGAAGCAAGAGAGAAACGAAGCGAGGTATCACCGAGTGAAACCAAGAAGAAGCGTGTGAGACGGAAGTATAAAAATATAGAGGAAAAAAAGAAAGCAAGATAAACCATAGAAAAGACATACAAATCCCATAAGAGACAAAAAGGAAGTTCTCTAATGACTTGGAAAACTACCTTACTTCGTGGCAGGCTAATAGAACTCACCAGAAATAAATGTACAGCCATGTAGAAGCCACGTGCATCGTACATTATATATATAGGGGTAGATATGTACCTGGTGAGAAAGAAAAAAAAAAAATCACATCCTGAAAAATCGATCCGGCACGATCAGGCGCATTAGAGGACAAGAGGAGACAATTCTCTGGCGAAATGCAAGTCTGCACTGTCAGTCCTTGGGGTAAGATGGGTAGGAAGTGTAATAAGAGAAGTAGTAAAAAAAAAAAGGAATACAGGTATATGGTATATACCTAGGTATAGAAAAGGTAGGTAGAGGTTAGGCTGTAGGGCCATTGCAACAATAGACATCTTGGAACGATCGTCACGGCTCCCATTCTAATTGTACGACGTGTGACAATACCGAAAATGACACGGGCGTGTTTCGATGCGCCCCCTGGTTTTGCCTCTAATGGGTTTTGTATTCCGTCGATTAACGTCGCGGATGACATTCATGAGTCGGGGACGACTTTCCACCCCGAGAAATGGGTCCCCAAGGTCTGGCCATCCTTACGAATATTCATGTCCTTTCCTAGCTGGCTGCTCCTGCGGAACATGCGTCTTGATGTCCTGAGAAAGAAAAACAGTGAGTGGAGTGTCCTGTTGGTAAGACTGGAAAACTGGTTCTCAGCCCTTATTATATATCCTAGTAAACTTTTAAGGTACATACCTTGTGTTTCGTGTGTTGGCTGAGTATATGGGGTGGACGTTGGCGATTCTGATCCTGATTCTGATGCTGATGGTCCTCGCTGCTACTGGGTTGGACCAACGGAATCGCACAATGAGAATTGAGTTTCATAACCGGGCTGGGACAATGTGCCGAAATTGCGTTACAACGAGGGTCCGGATTTATAGTACGTCAAACGGTCCTGAAGCCGACGACATGTGTTTCCAACTTGTTAGAAGGGAATAATTACCTTTTGTACGGTGAGAAGGAAGGGAAAAAAAGACTTGGAGGGAAACGTGATGTTGCGCATGAGAAATAATATGCTGCAAGGATATTTATGCGACGTGGGATCCTTGCGGAGGGATAAATAAAAAAGAAAAATATTTCGAAAAATTTACTTATAACGCGATCGATGTAGATTTATATATTTTTTTTATTCAAGCATTTTTGATAGAATTCTGTTTTTTTTTTTTACTTTGTAGAGATTATTTTTTAGGCGAGTAAGTACGTAATTATTTATCTTTTATAGTTGTGCATTGGGGTAGCAGCTACCCCTTGATTGTCCATAAGATTGTCAGTACGAGGCTAATACCAGCCAATAGTAATTGTGGCGACGGCGGTGACGCCGGGCCAAAGCCTGTGAAAGCGATCAGGGGACACTTGTGACGCATCTGCACCGATCATCCCTGCGACAGGGGGTTACTCCAGGAGGGTTTAGGCATAGAGTCCCATCCCCCTTCTGCAAGGGAATAGAAGCCACGGGAGCAATGAATGACATAATTGAATTTCACGCGACAGTGAACTATGCTGGGCTGTTGTGCGTAAGCCAACCCAGGGCCAAAGCCCCAGCATGCAATTTTCAAGAGAAAATTCCATAACGTCCGCGCGACCCAAAAAAAAGCCAGAGAGAGAGAGAGAG
>JARPRG010000101.1:37914-67990 GCA_031001745.1 Hartigia nigra | reverse complement strand
ACACTGGCAGCGGGCTGCTGATGCCGGTACCAACTATTATAGTATAGTGTAGTATGGTATGGTATAGTATGGTATAGGCCATTTCCTAGTATATAGCAGTGCCAATGGTATTCCTATCCGTCGCTACTGGCTCTTTGGTATTGCCAGCACTATTATTATTACTATTATTCAACGTGATGGTGTTAAATTGAGGGCGGATATAGAGCCCTTACCCACCATTTACTCCTCAAACGGTTTTCTCTTATTTCTTTTCACGTTATGTTTCCTATCCTTGCTTCTGACAGGGGTAGTTATTATGGATTTCTGGGTTTTTTTTTTCATTTTTTTGTTTGTTTTTAATGATTCCGCGGTTTGGTGCAGGGGTAGAATTTTTTAGGGGTTAGATCAGGGATGTTTGATGCGGGTGAAGCCTTATTGGACTAGAAATTTTCATGCTTTTAATTCAAGTTTGAATTCAAGTGCGTGATCGGGTTGGTATTCGTGGTTTCTACTAGTAAATTTACTTCCGCTGGGCATTGTCCGCTATTTTTATAAAGACTGTTACGTCACTTTCAGTTATCACTGTGCGTATGTAAACGCATAGAGCGCACGCACTGATCAGCTCTAACGAGATTGTATAAATGATGCTGTGTCACGAAAGGGAAAAGAAGGGCAAAAGCTCAGGTCGATAAGTTCGAGTTGATAACACCAGGAGTTAAGTAACTGGTCGAGGGTGGTTAGAAATATTTACAGTAATTATCTCCCAGTAAGAATTGTTTTGAAGATACAGTATTCAAGAGTCTAATTACAATAGGAAAAGGAGGTAAAATTATTTTACTCTCTTTTTTTTTGAATTCCCTGTATATACACTCATCCCCTATTCTTTTTTATCTCGTTCTTCAAATTCCATCCAGTTTTTCTTCCTGCTTTGCTTCTGACGTCCACCCGCACTCGCTGTGGCGCCACAATCGCCCCGGCCGTAGGATCCTCCTTGTGTCGGGTGTGCGTTAGGAAAATAAGAAGGCATTTTAATGAGACACAATACCATCCCCCGAATAATGACATTCTTGCGGCGCGAGGTATTATGGCGACGCTGGCTTTCCCGTTTCGTATATATACTCCCGCACCCTCATCTTGCGCACAACATAGCGCACAACACAGTTAAAAGCCTATGAAAGCATATTGTGTGTACGCTACGTTGTGCCCCATTGTCCACAGTGAAAAAGGAGTTAGGGGACGCTACAATTTTAAAGGGGCGTTGCCGGGCGCCGTCGAATCGAATATCCTGCGTAACATTTTTATGCGAATCACAGTACCAACGTTATTATTATTCTCTTGCGCTCTTGCCTACCCTTCCCATGCGTCGTCGTCTGCTTCTCTTGTCTCTTTTATCCATTTTTTTTACACCCTGTACTATGGATCTCGTATGCGTCTTGTATCGGCCTCTGGGATATTTATGATTCTGTAAAATTATGTTTGTTGCTTTCGGAATTGGTATATGGAGAGTGGTTGTATTTGTGAATATTTGCAAATATTCGATAGGGGTTGATTAGGAAGAATTGATAAGACATTACTTTTTATTCATAAATAATGTTAGCTTTGTAGGACAAATGATGTACTGAGTAGTCTTTGTAGCATGACATTCTTTCTTGTATCCCCCAGTGAGATATATTATTGCATTTTTTCAAGGTGGTGCCATCTGCTTCAGGAGTAATCAAACTAGTCAGTGATTTTGGTAAAATCAACCCTCTCAAATCCTTCTTTACCTACCTTAATCACTACCATCTTGTACAGTTCGCCCCTTCAGATTATATACCTGCAATGGTACAAATGACTTTTAGATTTTTGTTCCCTGTAACATGACGTTCCATCTGTTAGGTAACGCGTGAGACTGCTAAAAGATACCAGAAACAAGTATAAGTAAATAAAAGTCAATGTACACGTTTGTTGCAATAATCAGAGCGTATAATATTTCATTAGTATGCTTTTGAATAAAAGAACCTGACTGTATTGTGAAAACACATTGCTTTGCACGATAGGTGAATAGTTCTGAGTTTTCCCGCTTAAGGGGGCAGCACCTCCTGGGCAGTACATGCAGCGCCATCTCTTCGACAACCAGTGAACCCACTCGACTCCCTTCTCTTGCGCATACTGTACAGGAGCGCCGAGCTCATTATCGCTCGGGATGCGGTAGAGAGTAGATCGGCTCTTGTACGTAGAACGATTGGCTGCAAATTCCATACTCAAACGGTACAGTGAGGGAGCTGGAACTGTAAAAGGATTTGCTTTCATCTGTAATGTTACATCATTGCTGAAACCTGTCCCTGTTGTCTGATCTAACGGTAGTGTTTGACGTGGTTCGCTTTACCTTTGCTTTTTCATTTCTCCGAAGATTATTAATTCCGTAGTTGTAATTTGAACGATTAATGATTTATCACTTTGAAGTATTATTTGAATCAGGCCTGCAGCACTTTCTTGTCGTTTTATACTGGATCTCTCATAGCACTGAGCTACTCTGCAAGCATCTCCAATCCTGAGCAGCATCTCGTGCGGAGTGCAATGCCAACATTATCCGATGTTACTTCAGAATTCTTTTCGTAGGCTGCTATCGCGAGGAAAGGTTGTAAAGGAAATGAAGTTTGACAAAAGATTAAAACAGAACAGGATACTTTTATTATGAAAACTGCAAGATTTGTATTGTACGCGATCGTTCTAAGCAAATGTTGGATTGACGTTCATACTGTTCAGGGTTCTGCGCTCAGTGGCGTTGAGATGCTGGACGAATGCAGAAAAGCAATGATGCGTCGAGAAGTTCAGCAGGAAGTCGCGCAGGTACTGGCTGAGATTTAGATGATAGATTGAGTCTTGTAACAGGTCCGGATCTTCTTCTTCTTCACTGTCATCCTCCAAGTCTTCTAAATCTAAACGTATGAATAACGCCATTGAGTATCGTTCAGCAATCGGTACTTTGAGATAGAGTAAAGTAGTAATGGTACTCACTTAAAAATCTTTCCTGATTTCCTGGATCCAGTAAGGCGTCGTTACCCTCCGCATCTTCGTCTTCGTCAGATTCCTGAGTAGAGATTGCAATAAATATTTTTGCACAAGAGTCTAATTAATTAATCACACTCACATCGACGTCCTGTGTGGCTGAGACAGCCTCGAGGTCGTTGGAGACTTCATTGAGGAGTAACTTAAAAATTTTTACAAGAACCGGAATAGTGGTCCATTGGTGAGGCTGTGACAGAGTTTTGCTTCTTGTTTTTATACCGTCGTCATTACCTGCCAATAAAAAAAATGGCCTTTTAATATCTTACTGTCACTCTTCATTAAACTGATAAACCTCTAAATAGCAAAAATTACCAACCCGAATACACCTCGTCGCCCTTAACATTTATTTCATTGAGCCTATTGTCATCGTGCGTTACTCCGTATTCAAGGATCTTGCACAGTGCAACAGTCGCGACTTTCCTGTCGTAACCGCCAAAAAACAAATGCTGCCTGCTGACCCATTCAGTGAGCACAAAGGCAAGTGCACTCTGACCCGTGGGACCAGGTACCGTAGATAAGAAATTGAGTACAGCATCAAATTCGTTATTTATCAAATGCGCGTACACCATCAATAAACTCTGCATCACGGTAAGAGTCTCAGCCCGTTGCATTTTACTGAGAACCGCCTTGAGGAGGAGGTCCAGGTTCTCCCCCAAGGAATTACCAGCCTTCCGTATAAGAGTCGTCACCAGACGACCCACAAACGTTGCAGTGAACTCACTGGACTGAAACGATGACAGACCACGCGATTAAGCATTCCATCGATAAGTGCAATAATCCCAAATGCAACCACGACTGCAACTCCGTACCTGGGGATTTAAAAGCTGTGCAACTATCTGCAGTATATATTGCAATCCCGTACGGCCTTCTGCATCTCTATGCACTGTCACTTGTCGTGCTGCTACCGATAGATACGTACGTATCACCTCGCCCCCGCTTTGCAGCGTCGCGTTATCCTCGGAATTCAGAACGCAGTGACAAGCTGCAGGAAATGCACTTTCGACGAGTGCATTGCTCAATGGCAGCGGTGAATATTGCACCAGGACTTGCAAGACGTCCAAGGCTATCCCGTGTGTACCTTCTGAAATATTAAAGAAAAAAATGTAAGTGCATTAAATATAAGATAGCAAGGATTTCTCATTGCAATCTTACCATCCTTAGATTTATCTGTGGAGCCTATCGCCATCATACTGACAAGGGTTGGTATCAAACGTGTTTGGAGTGGTCCGATGCATTCTGGATTCTCGGTAAGTTCCTTGAAGACATCTTGGCAAAGAGCTAAGATCACTGGGTCGCTGTGGAACTTCAGAAAGACTGCGATGCTCAGTGGACATATTTTATTCTCGACCGAGGCCGTGAATGCTTTGTCTAACTGAAATCAATAGGAGTCGTTCGTTGTCATGGTGTAAAAGCACAAATATTGTATTTATCTTTAAGTTAAGATATTTGGTGTTTACTTACAGAGACCAATACAGCGAACGTTTCCATAAGAAGCGTGAGGACCTCGGTAGATGGCTGATTGGCTAGATTAAAGAGACCTTGAAATATCGCTGGCAAATGAGAGCGCATTATGTTATCAATGGCATTGTTCCCAGAGGATGATGCCTCGCAGAACCAGTAGACAGCTTTGACGGCACTTATGCGAATACAGGATGGCTGATTTTCCTGTAGACCGTGTACAGTGGCTTCCAAAAAGCGTGAACTTACTTCCGGTGGCATCTGACTGGCGTAACGTCCACCAAGGCACAGACAACGACCCAGCAGAAGAGGATGAGCTCCTGAATAATATTAAAGATCGTAAGAAGTGCTTAGAGTCAGTTTGTTTTGTTACAGGATCTTAAGGATTATTACCTGAATCGTTAAGAGTGGCTAGAACGACACTGTCCAGGAAGCTGATGATGTCGAAGCCCAGAGTTCCAGCACGTTGTTTTTCGAGAACTGCATCCTTAGCTAGACTGAGTGCGGTGAAGGATGATTCTTGAAGTTTCCACCAATTTCCTGTCTCTGAGCTACCATTTCCGGCTGCTCGTAAGTTTCTCGTTGACTCTATGTGACGTCTGATCACGTCACAGAGTACGTTGACAGCTGTATCTTCTGAACGATTGACAAGAGCCTACGGATTATGTTGTTGTTGGATTTTTAATATATTTTGGTGCAACGAATCTTGACACTCACAGTCAGGAGTTCCTGAGCAGAGATCCGTACGTTGTATGCGTAAACGCACTGATCGTCCTCCTCGACGAAGTGACTGGGGTTATTGGTCCAGAGTTCAATCTGTTCGTCGGTTATCTGCATAAAAATGATCAGATAAAACATCACCTCGGATTGCAAGTTGTCCAGGAGATTGGAGAATCTTTTGTAATCGACCAGAGTGTGGACAAAGTCGAACGTAGCCATTATCAGGTTATTGAAATTAATAATTTGACCTGTACAGAAGAAAAACTATGATCGTTCCTGAAGTATTGATTGATTGTTTTCTATCGTCAGGATTAATGTGCTTTTACCGTCGGAATCTACGGCTCTCTCGTCCACTTCCCCGTCGCCATTGACGGTTTCCTCCTGATAGATTTTTGCACTTTGCGTTAAGGTCTCCCATATCGGAGGTAACAATTGCGGTAAGAAATGAGATACGTATTTAGGCAATCTTTTCATTAGGCAATTTATCGCTTTTATTATGTCCGTTTTCAATCCACTGTCACTCGTTATGCCGTTAGGAACGCGAAGACACTGTATAAACTTCTCACAAAACATGGGAATGACTGGCTGCAGATACTGCTGGGCAAAGCCTTTCTGATAAAGTCCTGTACTGGCGACCAGGTCTACGATCGTTGTAAAAATTTCAACAGCTCTTCCACGCACTCGGATCGAATATTGCTAGAGGAATTAAAAGAACGTAAATATTATAAAAACCAGTAAGCTTGTTTCACAGAGAAAACAGCCGAGGAGATACTGACATTTTCACTTTGAAAAATTCTATACATTTCCTGAAGAATGACTGGACCGACATTTGGAAGCTGAGTGTCTGTAAGATCACGAGTGAATTCTGTTAAAACCCTCATTGCTCCGTGCACCGCATATTCACTTTCACCACTCAAACAACTGACTAGTATGTCGAATAATCCTGGCCAATTTTCAGGCCAATCCCAGTGTGCTATTGCCGATATTGCATATGCAACCGCGGTGCGTACCTGAATTGGATAAAAATAAATTAAATTCGTCCATGTATTTTATGGATATTACTTATTACTCGTACCTTACTAATTGACTCTCGAAGACCTAATGGCAATAACTCCTTAATCCTTTCTTTAGTGCTTAATCTCAACTCCGGAGGTCTAAATTTCTCAGCAGCAGCGCACCAATGCGTTTCTACATACTGTTTCAAGAGAACAGAGGCCAGTTGCCTGATAGGCAGAAGACCGTTGGGATCTACTACGAATTCAGTCAGATGAATTCCAAACTCTTCGGTTACTTCTAATGCTTGAATTCTTTGTTCGGCTGCTTGTCGAATTTCACGGTCTTGCGATAAAATTCCATTTAACGAATCGTACAAAGCTTCTTTCAAAGAGCCTTGAACGTCGCTTGTAATCCCACTCATTATGAACTTCTCGTGTTACTGATACATTAACATCTATAAATACAAAATCATTTTATGACAAACTCGATCAATCAATTTTAGTTCATTTGCATGCTTCGGAAGAAAACTCTAATCCGACCAGCGTCAAATAATTAAATGTAACATTCCCAGAGCATTATTACAAATATAAAAGCAAGAGTGCACTTTTAATTCCCAATTTAATATAGCTAAAAGTAACAATTACAAATGTACGTTACAATGACAATTTATATATTGAGGTTAACGTATGTTAAAAATTAATTATAATAAGCAACGTCTGCATACACGGATATCGTGAAACTAAATTTACTTTCCCCGTCCGTCTAGAAATCAGTAAGTAACTTCAATAAAATTACAAACTACTTACTACTATTACAATAACTGTAATAAATTAAAATCTGTCGGCATTCGCATGAAAAGCATGGCACTTGCATGGAACCACAATGGAACCACTGGTCACCCGATGGCTACTGTCTGGCAAACCGAATATACTTGATCATCAAATATTCAATTAATCCATTTAAAACCACAGTAATCAACTAATGCATTACTAGAGGAATTCTAGAGCTCTAATTTGCATCGCGCGTACTAAGGACTATCGCTTTTACTTTAATCCCATAAAACATAGCGAAACAGACAGACATTAATTCGCCCTGTGTAAACAAGGCCAGAGAGTTTCTGAACTCGAAATGCTGGCAACATCGAAGAAACCATTATTATTTCTTTTATTTTTTAAGTCGCGAATTTTCGAATGACTTTTCGAGCGCGAGGTTCATCAGGTTTCTAATGACAACCGGATATCTCGAAGAATCATCGATTGACGTATTTTTTGTTGTCTACCTTGATTGCCATTGTTTTTTCATACTATTAATTGCCTCCAAACGACCGACATTGTAATCGGTTGTATTTTAAAGAAGACATTGCCTCGTGACACACGCTCAGCAAAATGCCAGTAGATCAGATTCAATATTCGGAAAAATACAATGACGACAAATATGAATACAGGTTAGTGAGAATCTTGACATTTAATATTTCCACTGTCACAATACTTCTTTCACTAAAAGGAATTATTTGTCTGATTATCAAATTTTATTGTAGACACGTTATACTGCCGGCTGATTTAGCCAAGCATGTACCTAAATCTCATCTGATGACTGAAACTGAATGGCGTAACTTGGGAGTCCAGCAAAGCCCAGGATGGGTTCACTACATGATGCACGGACCAGGTATAACGATTAATTAGAACCAAATATTTGTATCGTTATGACGAAGTTAACTTTGAATATTCTTAAAAAAATTACTTTTCTTTAATATTCTTATTAAGCAGTCACGTCATTATGTTTTCTTTTTACTCTGGACTTGTAGAACCACACGTCTTGTTATTCCGCAGACCAAGGACTGATGTTCCTGTCCGAAATGGTTCAGTCCAGCAAAACCAAAATGTTTATTGCAATTAAGTTATGCTACGAATAAGTACCTTTGTAAAGACAGCGCCTACCTTCTACCGTATATTATTTAACGTACGTCTGACTGCATTTTGCATTAGTTGCGAATTCACAGATATTTAGCAAGTTGGTACGATGACATTGTTACCTGTTTATGTATAACTCTAAGATACTACTAATAATAAGATTATACTAAAATATTTCTCATGTAAGGAATTTTTAAGCTGCATCAACAAACTTTAAATAATAATTAATTTAGTATCGATCGCTCATCCGTATAATTTACGTAAAAGCTATTTTTATGTGACATGAAACGATATTTCTTTAATTGTCAAAGCTTATTGATGCAGAATTTTCCATCGTGTGGGTGAAGGAATAAGAAAATAAATTATTTTCACATTATTTTTGAGATAAATCATAGTGACCTGTGACCTTTACCGTAACTCCTGTTACGAGATGATCTTTTATTATCAACGAATGATTTTTTTATAATTAAAATTGCCATTGTACGCTACTTTTAAATATAAAATTCGATATTTTATAAAGAAAAAGAATATGTATTATAGAATTGGAAATTAGTAGAAGGATGAAATATAGGGATTTGAGAATTTTTTATAGATATAATTAAAAATCAATGACAAAGATTATTTAATATTTCTTTATGGACTTGCGTATCAAAGCCAATCGTTGTTTATGAGCTTCTGTAACTGTGGCTCGTTTATATGGTCGAACTTCATCAGTGCCAAAACCAGGAATCCACATGTTCCAATTTCTCTCTGAAATACGTATTAAATTAATCGAGCGATCGATGATCTTTAATGCTAAATAAGAATCATTAAAATATTATCTTACCTAAATGTAGCTGTACGTCTTTAACTTCTACTGTATTTGCATGCCTGTGCTTAGCCAACAAACAAGCAGCATTTACAGTTGTCTCAACGAAATCATCTGCCAACTGTAAAAGTATTTCTTCGACTTCTTCGTCCAATTGTTCGGTAGGATCCACTTCTCTCACCAAGTCTTGTAACCTTGTCTTAGTAAGAAACTACGAA
This sequence comes from Hartigia nigra, assembly GCA_031001745.1. Lineage (NCBI taxonomy): Eukaryota > Metazoa > Arthropoda > Insecta > Hymenoptera > Cephidae > Hartigia > Hartigia nigra. Next base: position 58,850 of record JARPRG010000101.1, on the reverse strand, counting down.
GAAACAATAATGACTTAAACTTCTTACAATAATTATCCAACTATATTACCTGTGGAAAGTCTGTAGACGAGCTTGACATCGATGACTGTTGTACCTGCTGTACTTTTGTTGGTTGAGGTGCAAAAGCTGCTTGCGAAGGTTGCGTCTGAGCTTGTAAAGTCTGCACTGTATTACTACTCTGAAGTGTACTCAATGCAGGAGCTGAAGGATTACTTGGACCAACCGACTGTAGATTACCCAGTGCAGAATTCATATCTGCATTCGGAGTACCAGTTTGCATAGCAGACACTTGCTGCGCCATTTCTAAATAAAATAACAAACTTATTAATATTACCAAGGACTGACCTACTATTTTCAAATACATGACACTGACGTCTCATTAAGAAAAGAATACAATTTGACAAAACACATAACCACAAAAGTACAAGTAACAAATCCTCCCAAACAGAACAACGACCATCGTTATAAAGTCTCTTGTCATTAAAAAACCCGAAGAAACATTCTTCGTATCTCCTTTTAACTGAAAAATAATTTTCCAACTGCTACGAAACTTCGAAAAATTCAATCCTTTACGAGTACCTTTTATTCAAAACTTCAAAACCGCGAGAAACGGTAACCGCAGGGTTTTTTTCGTTAACAAGATTGCATCGAACATTAGTAATTTCAAAAAACAATTCAAATACCTCAAAATCTCTAGAATATCCAATTATCTGATTGGATATTATTCATCCAACTTTCCCCACTTCTCTCCTGGATGTGCACAAAAATAAAATACAAAGCATACAAATTATCGAAATACAGTTACCATCAACAGATCAGAAGATCCACAAAACAGCAGATGTCGGTGCAGGTAATCCGAAACGCGGACGAAGCAGTACGTAGATTTAATTCGACCCAAACTTCAAGTCGTTCCTGGCAAGAAGCCGATACGTATTATGGGGTTTGTGTCGTCGAACTGGGTAGTTACTGGTAGTTACATACGCGCCGCCGTCTAAAGTGGGACGTTAATATCTTAATGTCTCCAAACATCGTATTCTAGGCCAATAATTATATTTCACGAACATTCACTGTCACCAAAAGTCAAAAATTCCATTTGCTCGAAAGGCATTTTCATCCAACTCCAAGAAAAAATATAACTCGCGAGAAAATCAGCTGCTCCAGTTACCGCTTCTGCCGACACTGCTATTTGACGTTCCTCGTATTAAGGGCAACGGTAAGTCGAATAATTTTACAATTTATTTGCATTAATTTCGATACCTCATGGAAATTGAGAATTACTGGAACGCCGTAGACTGACTTAGAATGATCTGTAATGATTAAATATTTTATATGTCATTTTATTTTATGATTTATATTATATATTGGTATATATATACTTGACAGATGAGCATCGATCGCATGGGCACCTGTCTCGACGAAAATTTTCAATGATTCCTCAATGACTGTCACGAAACTCGCTTGTGAATTTTCGTTGAAAGAAAGAAAGACAGACACGTATGGCGAAGAGTGGAATTTTTCTTTTTCATTCTAATTTACAACCTTACGCAATCTTTGAAATTTTGAATTTTCGAGCAGTAGTTCGATCAGAGCGACTTTTCTTTTATCGTCCACTTGATTACGAGTTATCGAAAAAACTTACGTGTGTACATAGATTTTTGCTCTGATTTTAAATATCTAATTTCGCATGTTGACGTCGAAGATTTTTCTTTTATCGTCTAGCCTTCGCAATCTTTCTCAAGCTTTACTTTTAACATTGATTACGACTTCTGGTGAACGTCCAAAGCGATTCTCATTTTTATGAAATAAATCTGGTATGTTTTGGCTCGATAAACTGTTTTTTGAATATTATATACATACGCACGTACGTGCTTGTCTATAGATATATTTAAGCATTATGTAATACAGTATTGTATACTTTATCGAGAGCTCCCAGTTTTCCCTCAGTTTCATGTTTTTCACGTGAAATGAAATTTCGTAGTTCGTATCGCGTAAAATAATCTTTTTCTTTTTTTCCACATACCGACATTTAGTATTTTCCAGTTCTCTTCGTTAATCATGCGCTTGGAACATCGTAGACAATAAATATTTATTTAACGATTACAGAATCGCATAGACTTCTCGTAAGATTTTTATAATAATCCGCATTTACAAAATTCTTATCCATCGAAAGCACGATCTTTATTGTCAGCGATTAATTCGATTGATCTTATAATTATATCATATATTCATCCCACGTTTTATTAATAATTGGCTCCTAATTTAAACAGATTTCAGTATCAGATTGTATTTAATGACATGATTAAGGGGAGAGGGTTATCGTATGTGGTATAGAAACACCTATCAATGTCCTTGAAGTTTATAATATATTGCTTAAATCTGAAAGATAATTACAATACTTTAAATTCGCTAATCCCTAGAAACAAGATTTACAATCACAGAGCCATCGTTTTATTGTTATCCAAAGGAAAAGATCATTTTCGCTATACCTTATTGCGAATAAAAATTTCTAGCGATGCATACATATCGTTCGCTATCAGAATACGTGTAAATTGTGCAACAAGGGCTAAAGGTTGAAAAGAGAAATGCAAAAGATTTCTCATATTATTGCGCTTGCTTGTTGATAAACAATTGAATATTTTCCATCCAATATTATTTAACATTTAATGAATCCTTATTTGCAGATCCAACTTAAGAATTAGAATTCTCAATGGCCGACAACAGTGGAGCGGTAGAATCGTAAGTTAAACCGATCGATTGTCATCTAAATTTATTGCCTTAACTACAGCAACTATGCAATTGGCTTCGTATTACACAAGATAAGACGAATGACATGGAAATTTCAGACCCCCCATGGCACAATATTATCAATTGCGTCATAACTAATGATAACAGAATTCAAATCGTTGACATCGTATCGTATCTTAGTGTTTATTTGAATTTTATAATGATTGTTGTAAAATTTTCTATAGACTTTTTACTCTATCATAATATAGCTAAGTATATCGGATAATGAATATTATACATGTAGTATAAAATTGGTAACAAGTTCGTTCGATAACTCTTGAATAATCCTTTGACACGGATTCTTGGATATATTTGTATATTACGCAAGTTTTGCATCCGTGCTTTACATTTTAACTGATACTTGTACTAAACGAATTGTTTTTATAGGCAAGTATGTCGTGTTGACGCTCAATTAGTATCATTATATCATATAACATATGCTCAATAGAAATGTACTATAGTGTAGTATACTGCCTAGAGTATATCAGTTACGTCATAGGTTTTATTCAGATGCTGCTCGATAGAATCTATTTACTTTTTATTAAAACTCTGTAATAAAGAGAAAGAATTAATGAAAATTGTTTCTTCTTTTCAGAACTTCAAAATTACCACCGAAGCAGCAACAAATCAAGTGAGTGAGAAGTCGTCGTAAAGAGTATTTCTTTTCAACGCTACGATGATATGCAATATAGTAAATCAATATCTTTTACATAGTAGGTTTAATATGCTGGCTGGCTTTATTAACATATGAAGTATCTATTGTGTAACAATTGCTACCGGTATACTTCATGAGTATATAATATCTCCTTATCAAATGCTAATACTTTTATCTGAAATAAATAAGCTTCCTTTACCTATGCTCTCATGCTATTTTCATAATCTTTATTTATCTGATTGATTGTACAATCTTGATAAAAAAATTAATGATTGTAATATGACTATTGATTATTAGATATAATGAATGATCAATTTTATTTCATCGACTCTCACTGCTCGACAACCATTATAATGATTATTGCTTCTTGTTAGGCGGTCTAATAGGAAATTGGATCCCTCACCATGTAAATGCCACGTGTACATTTAAATCTCTAAAAATTATCGTATGTTCCCAAGTAATATCATATATAATCGCATTCTAGTATGTAGTACTGTCTATTTGGTTTCCATGTGAATTATAGAAAATTTTGGTAGACGGTTTGAAATTAAGCAAGAACCCTTTTGCAAAACAGATTATTATTTTCAGACTCGTACCTAAGATCATCAATGGCGGTATTGCCGGTATCATTGGCGTGTCCGTGGTGTTTCCACTGGACTTGGTTAAAACACGTTTACAAAATCAGGTGGTGGGACCCAATGGCGAAAGGATGTACAAGTCAATGTAAGTTCAATGTGTGAGCTACGCAATGTCAAACTAAATATACCTTAAACAAAATTACTATTGTTGCAGGTTTGATTGTTTCAAGAAAACATACAAGGCAGAAGGATATTTTGGAATGTATAAAGGATCAGCTGTTAATATTTTATTGATAACACCGGAGAAGGCTATCAAACTCACTGCCAATGACATGTTCAGACATTATTTGTCTCCAGGTCCAGGGTATGAGAGATTTGTGCTCTTCGAAGATCCTAAAATATCTTTGTCATTAGATTTATATGAAAAAATATTGTATACTTTAGCCAACCTTTATCACTTCCTCGTGAAATGTTAGCTGGTGGATCTGCAGGTGCATGCCAAATAGTGATAACGACACCAATGGAATTGCTTAAAATTCAAATGCAAGATGCTGGTCGTGTTGCAGCTGCAGCCAAGGCTGGTACATATACATCAGTGCATTACTGATTTAATTATATTTCTTTTTACAATTATAATATAAATTATGTAATCTCACAGCTGGTCAGCAAATTCCCAAGGTATCGGCATGGTCTCTGACAACGAATCTCCTGCGTCAACGAGGTATCGTGGGACTGTACCAAGGGACAGGTGCGACAGCTCTTAGAGACGTAACTTTCTCCGTCATTTACTTTCCACTGTTTGCAAGATTGAATGATCTTGGTCCTAAGAGAGAAGACGGATCCTGTAAGTCATCAAGCATCATCATTGCATCTCTCATATTTTTCTTCATCAACAAAATATAATCTCAAGCTTTGCAATATTTTTCTTGTTCTCGTAGCTGTCTTCTGGTGTTCCTTCCTTTCTGGTTGTGTTGCCGGCTCCACTGCTGCCTTACTAGTCAATCCATTTGACGTTATCAAAACGAGATTACAAGCAATCAATAAAGCACCCGGAGAGCCAACGTATAATGGCGTCCTGGATTGCATAGGGTAAGTACTCCAAATATTTTTACTCAAGTTACTTCTTGTACAATAATACGAGTGCTTCTGTACCTTATAGAAAAACATTTAAGAACGAGGGACCCACGGCATTTTTCAAAGGCGGTGCTTGTCGTATGATCGTGATAGCGCCATTGTTCGGTATTGCCCAAACCGTCTACTACCTCGGAGTCGCGGAGCAACTCATGGGTCTCAAGTAAAAGCGTCATCGACGTCCCCGTTGTCGTCGTTCTAGAAAGTTACTCACGCTTGCGGGCGCGCACGAGAAGCAGACAATAATACAATTATTTTTAGGAGTAAAAGCTAATTTCTATTAAGGCGACAAAACTTTACACGGGTTTGGCCGTGGGTCGACTGCTCGGTGGATTTACAGAGAAATAACAGTATCGACTGAAGACTCAGTTTCTGCCAAATATGAAATTATACTCGGTACAGCAATGCGAATTGTTAAAATCAAACTTTCAGATTGAAAACTTAACTTCAAAGCTCGTTATACACGCAGTGCTTCGATAGACACTCGAGGAAGAAAGGTAGTTAAGATTTGCTTTTTTTTTCTTTTTAATATATAAACATTCGTCGCTTGGCAGTACCATTTTATTAGGATAATTTTATGTGGATTGTATTGTCACCGAGAGATGCTAATGCGAATCTTTTTGAGAAGTGGACTGGTTATCTTTATTGACTTATAACTATTTTATTTCTACCGGTAGAAACTGATAAGGAATAACGTCGTAGCAAAGCAAGTGTCTTAAATGAAATTCAAAAAATCATAGACACTTTTGATCCAAGTATCCACAGGCGGATACCGATTATTGAGTTGAACATGGAAATGATTGTAATGTCAATTAAAGTCAAAGGAATTTTACTAGCCAGTCAATTAACGGAAGGGTTGACATTATTTCTTAAAAGAATAATTTTCTTTATGAGAAAATTGTACTCTTGTCAATGATTGATATATTCAGTAATTCTCTAGCCGCCGAACCAATGCATTTTGCCTCTGTGACAACGAGTCCTACTATTTATAATTTTGAAAACTCATTAGTATTTACCCAATTAGCTGGAACGAATCTAACGAAACAACAAAGTAAAAGAAAAACTTAGAACTCTCGAATGAAAACACTGCCCTCAATGATCCTTCGATATTAAAATAACCAATGATCTATGCCCAATGTTTGTCTAGCCATTGTTTTTGTATATGAAGAATTACGTATTTTATATCGGTAGTTTCCACTGAGCCGCGACAATATGGCGACTCAAAGTTAATGGCCGAAGAAAAAAAAAAGCAGGTTCGATATATACGATTTCCACACTAAATTCATACCCAACGAAATTATTGATATTTAAACGTATTTTCTCAGTGTTGATTTTCTCCCTTTTCTCTCTTCCATACACACACACACACACACACACACGATATTTCGCCATTTTATTTTACTTTGTAAATAACTGCGCGCGCATCGCACGTTTAGGCATATAAGTTCCGATTAAATTTTAGCAAACGACTAAGATTAATTAAGCAAATGAAAAAAACTAAAATCTAACGAAAGCGTAAAAACGTTTCTTTAGTTCAAAATTTATCTCGCGCGGTTCTTGTTGTTCCTGCTGTTATCGTAGATGACCGAAAATGTCTACTAAAAGAATCGATCTTCGTCTCAAAATTATTCCTTAGAATGATATTAAATTTCATTAACGCCTCGACCGTCGATACTCGTCATTAGCGTTTACAAAGTCGCGTTCCCTTTAATTCTAAACGTTTTCGAACAAACAAGAAAAATCTCATCGACGTATTAATTCTAATTCCTTCATGTTTCATTAATCTCAAGCTTATTACGTTATGATGTAATATTATGTATATAATGTGAAGATCATTCGCGTAGCCATGCGAATTTTAGTTTTCCTTTATAATCAATTTTAAATAGCGCGGAATCTCTCGTTTAGGTGTTATCATTTACTTGTGCTGTTCCACCTCCTCTCGTGACATTTTTTTTTTTTTTCTCTCTCTCCGTTAATACACGCAAAAACGAATTCAAAGGAGAAAGAATGCGTGGAATAACCATAGGAAATACAAGAATAAAGCAAATATTAGCATTAAACGTAGGAAAATTACTTTTCGTTTATCGTGTGCACGGCAAAATGATGTGCCGCGTTTGTCTGAAGATGCTTCTCCCCATTTGATTTGTATCAATTTCTACGGTAGAATTATCTCCAGTTGGCACAAGTAGCCCCGAATAAAACTGTATATCCTAATGCTAATAATTTATAATATTCAAAGGTATATATTGTTGCGAGAAAAGCATGAAGTGCTAATCGTCAAATAAAACAAATATATATATACATGTCCCGATATATCAACGATAGTTCATACTGAACTGCTGTATTAATACGATTTGTCGATATCAAAACGAATATAATTTTGTCCTGTCAGAAACTTCTGATTAAAACTCTATTATCATTCTTGCTGTTGCAATCACGTTTTTTCTTTTCTTCCCATTACCTTTCAACTTACTGATTCATCTTGTGCCTTTCACATTCTTTCCACGTATATTTAGAATACTATTTCAGCGATAATATACACGAAATTACATACATATTTACAGTAAACGCTAAACAATATAGGTATATATATATATATTTTGTTGTAATCTGGAATTCTAAAATGAAGATCTAACTACGACCCGATTAGTTTTTCTTTTTTTTTTTTTATAGTGATGGCAAAACATAACGTTAATTCTCAATATGCTGCATAGGCCAGACGACCTGCGCCATAAGTAACAAACCTACGTGCACATGTGCCTGTCTATTTATAAACCCAAAAACCACAATGACAATGATACTAAAATATTATGCTCAACGTAAAAGAAAAAAAAAAAAAAGAATACGGCTTACTCGTGGCGATCGTTTCTAATCGCTTGTTCGCCGACGTATAATTATGTCGGAGACGACAGTGCATGATTTTAGTGAAGATGAAGAAGAAAGAGGAAATATTAAATTTACGATATGATAATATAACCGGGGGACAGTGAAAGTACAACGTTCTTATATATTTATGTGCGTAATACTATGCCGTATTGATAACGAATAAACGCCCTGGAAACGCACGGCGACAGGCGAAATATGTCTATTATATATTTTTTCTAACTTTCTTTTTTTTCTTCTTCGCTATTTAATTTATATTCATTTCGTCTCGTCTTGTTCTTCAAGAAGGGCCAGAGCGCGCAAGCGCACAGAACCTTTGTCGCTCGGCCCAATTTCGCTTTCATTATTGCACATTGTTTCTCAAAATTAAATGATTCGCACGAGCGGACGTACATCGATGTTTTAAAAGTATATGGGTATCATTATTTTTGTTCGGTACTTCTTCTTTTCTCTCGATGATACTGTTAATAGTTATATATTTCATTAATACCGATTTACAATTCATTACCCAATTTTAAATTGCGGTAACGATCATAAAATACTGTTCGATTTATACGCGTCGTATTCACGTAGGACTTTGGCAGTTTTTCTTTTAACGGTTCTCGAAGATTCATGTAATTCTGTATTGTTAAAGATATCAGAGAAATTAAAGAATGGAGGGAAAAAGATTTCTAACGAGTTTACGCAACTTTTAATTGGACAATTGTCTAGTCTAATTATCACGGTCGTCCATACTAATCCATTCGCATGGATCAGAAACCGTAAATATTGTATTTTTTTTTTTCGTATAATTGTGATACAGTAGCGTGCGTATTTCTTTTGTTGTTGGTTTGTACAAGCAAAGACAAAGAAACGATACCGTGCTAGGTTCTCATGTATTGTCGCAATAGTTTGGGACTTTTTGTGCACTATACTTTAGTTTCTTGTTTTCTATTTCACGGTTATTATATACTGTAAACTGTACACTTGAACAATGTGATCGTAATTATCGGTTGGCGAGCAACAACGAGAAGAAATAGAGAAGGGAATGTTTTTTGTAGACGTTGATGCGGTTTCGAACGTTGCTTGTGTCTAGTCGGTAAATTTGCGGTTTGGATTGCGACCAAACAGAGCTGAACGGATCTCAGGCACCAGCTGCTGTGCGATCAATTCTAACCTTGACTCCAGGGTGTTGCTGATCTTAATACGTCCTGTATAAAACATTAATATGAGAATATTTCATTGGATTGCTCCTTTTCTGTTGTGTGGATTTTAATACAATATTCTACTGGCAGCTAGTGCACTGGTATATTGTATGCTGTACTGTTGTTACTTTTGAGTTATAAATCAAAAAAGGAAACTCACCTCTGGCTGCGAGCAAGTCAACACCACCGCAGCTGTCAGCAGGCAAAAAATTATCCTGGTCAACCTTTACGGACACAGCTTTGCCAGAAACTTCCTTATAGGTTTGCTCGACTGAACTTAAAATCGATTCGGCAATGCCCAGGTCAACTTGACGAACGCGGATCACTATGTTGGCTTCCATTAGCTAAAGCATTTAGGTTTTATTAAGGTGTCATCGTTGGATTTTTTTTTTTCTTTTTATAATTTATGTGATATTGTTAATAACAATTACCTGGTACAACGCTTGTACAATTAGAGATTTCAGAACCTGGCCATAACGGGATGGATCACGGGTTACTTCACCCAGCCTCTTTCTGGCCTCATCCAGAACATTGCGGACATGGTCTTCGCGAACTTTCAGTACCTTCAAACGTGCCTGGTTGAGCATGTTTGAAGATTGGCTATAAAAGTGGAATTAATATTTTGCTTAAAGAAAATCGTAACAGGCATTAATTATTTCTATTTATTTACGCGGAAAGCTTTCGGCAATAACGTTCCTGTCAAAAATTTAAATAAGCCGCTATTGGCCCTGTCTAAACAAGCTCTTCGACAAGTTACATAATAGCCTTGATAATTTCGAATTTTTGAAAAAAATTAATTATTTCATACACGTTGTAAAGGCCTTAATTTTTTAACGAATGTTTACGTACATTCTATTAAGACAATTAAACTTTTCTGTGATTATTTTCATAATTTGTAAAGAGGTGGGTGTGGCACACCAGTGACATGTGACACTATGCTTCCGGTAAGTGTCATAGATAGCAGCAGTGTGTTTAAATAGTAAAGATTCTATTTCTCGAATCACTATGGAACTTTTAATATAAAATAACGTAAAATTAGGGTGTGGCTATTAAAGAAACATGTGACTTATCCAATGTAAAAGACTCTAAGAGTATCTAGTCTATATGGCATAGAGTCGTCAGAGGAAAGAAATATTTTCATACATTTTTTTCTGCAGCTCGACCTGTTTCTCTTTCTTTTCATAATATTCCATGATTTTGAGACGCTGTTGCTGGACCAAACGTCCCTTTTCGATGTTAAATTCTTCCTCTGCCTTTGCATCGATTTCCTCCGCCTTTTCATTGGCTTCTTGCTCAATGAAGGCCATCATGTGCTTGATCTGTAAAGCAATAACACAAAATGGTCTCTGCAAATTGGCACAAACAATCAATTTAAGAGTCATTTAATGAAATAAAGTGTCCCATAAACATATATACGGATAGAGTAAAGAACTGAAATAATTTGACAGGCAATTCTTTAAATGTATGCAAAATAAAATTAAATCTAATTGAATAACTGATCCATAAAATCATATATAATTGAGGCATTTCGAGTCATCCGTAGGACATTATTACCTAAGACTAAGAATAGCGATAGCAACTCTAGTCTTGCATATAATTTTTGGAGCACATCTTGCCAAGAAAAGTCATAAAATAAGTGTCAACGCTATAGATATTTAAGAAGCCCAACTAGGCCAATGTGTTTTCCGAAGGCATATGCACTGTGCAAGAGTGTCGGCTGCTAGAAGTGAAATGTAATATTTAAAAATTCTGTTCAAAGAGATGACAAGGAATTGACAGAGCTTAATGGCACGAACGAAGAAGACTCTGGGGAAGCCGTCGAGGAGTTTCTCGGTGCCTCGTAAAAAGAAGGCGGTGCTCTTCGAGTACCAAGAATAGAAATAGTCTGGAGATTTTGGTGATCTAAAAAAAAAAACGTCATTTTCTTTTTGTAACGCACCTGCTTCTGCACGTCCGCGTCGCTGAGAGCCATGGTGATGTCGTGCTTTTCCTACGGCAGATGACCACGAAAACTTCTCGCTGGATATCCGCGAAACCGTAAAAACTTGAGTACAAACTCGATCAAAGAAGTCAACGCCTATGAAGCACCAGCATTCACCAGACTGACCGAGCGACGATCATATGATTGCTGCGTGCGCAACAGTACTCGAGTCAAACGAGTGTCTCGCAGATGCAAAGGTATATTGAGAGATATTGCATAAAAAAAATGCAGTTGCAGTAGAGATATACTTGCTGCAATTATAGGGAGGACTACGAAGACACACAGAGGAACGTTATGTGCTAAGATTTATCTTATAATTTCTGAGGAATCCATCATTTTGTTGACTCATATGATTTTGTGATCACACGTTCAGTTGTTGCTTTGATTTAAATTAACGGTAAAGAAGAAGTCTTCTTCATCCACTGACAGTAACGATGTTTCTGACCGTGCTGCGTATATACGGCCGTCCGATCGAATGCACAATAGCAAATTTTTGTTTATGAATATCACGAGGAGCTTTCGCACGTCACGGTCCGAGTTTGTTAATTAAATAAGACCTTAGGATGATTATTTCAATTGTTATACGCAGGGTATTATTTTAGGGCTCGCGCCATATTTCGGTTGCTGATTTGGGGACGTTCATAAAATTGCTAATATGGCAGAAATCTGTGTCTCTGGTGTTGTTTAAGTTTGTTGAGTAAACTGTACGATATAAGCAGAATTACGTTGGCGAAGGATATTGAAATGTGCGTGAAATCGTGATTTCAGTGAGCCAGTCTACTCGAGCATCGGACTCTCATGCGGAAAGCATTGACCGCCTAAATTATTTCGGCGTAACACCTTCCTTCCAAGTCAACAACATCGACTTTTTAGTGTTTTTTTTCTGACGTTCATCTACTTTGTTTATCATGAATTCAATTGAATGCACGTTGCAGTGATTTGCAGCAGGAACAAATACGATAGGTAATGATATTCGGATGTCCGCCGAAGACCAAATGCTGTCCCCTAATCCCAAAATGCTTGCACTATAACCTTCGTTTCCTTATGCTTGTCACTCAACTGTATATCCCATGTAACGTCAGTAACGTCATATGCATCATTATCCTATCTTATGTCGTGATCGCTTTTCCCAACCTCGACGGCATTTCACTTTACATATCCATCCCAACACATTTCTTTTATACCCAATTCAACTTCGACCTCGATCACTCCTTTGATCCATGTGTATTTAAGGTTGAGAAAGCTTGGCCCGTGCCATATGATAGGATTTCTAGTGATATTGACAGTGTAATATCACTAATATATTGCCTTGTTTTTATATCTTGAGTAACAAAATTGGATTGAATCCGCAGCAGTATCTTCTGAGGAGAAAACTATTTGTGTATTTTTTTGGGTCTTTTTGCTTGAAACGGGGTGTTCTGTCAACTTGATGGGTGCTGGTTTCTATTAGATTGCCTTTTGTACTTGGTTGGATGCGAAGCATTAATGGGTATAGATAACTTTTGTGCAGGGAAAAATACAGAAGCGTTCCTTGATGGATCAGGTCCGAACATTTTTATTAGGTAAGCGACAGGCTACTCAGTGTAGAATTTTTGGCTCTTGCAAGTAACACTCGAATTAACAGTATAGTAAATTTATGCACGGCATATTCCTTTGGATATTTAAAGCTTCCTTTATATTTTTCAGACGACTGAATTCATCTGTAAAAATATTGCTGCGTCTTGTTCCTCTTGCATCTAAACGTTGTCCAAGGAATCCATGATTCTACTACATAGCGAGAACCACCTTGGCTCTAGTCTTATTTGAGGAACAAAGGCAATTGACTGCTACGTTCTTGCTAAGAAGGCGTCTGCAACTATTCGCACCGCAATCCAGTTAACAAGGAACGTTTCTTCTAACCCTTCTAAAAGGCGCACGATCTACTGCCACGGATACGATAAATCCAAGAATAGTGCGCCCATCCTGTTACAAAACAGTATCCGCCACGGTAATACTCAGGGTGACCTGGACGGTGCTAGAAGACAATCCAACAGAATAATTATATTGAGAATAGGTCGGAGTCCAAAAAGAAAGCCATTAAAAACGTCCATACAGATAATAAAATAAAACAAAGACATAACGGATAATCTCATCAGAGGCTGCCACTAGATGTATCCATCAGGACGACTCCTATCAACGTTCGTCTCGTGGTTCCAGGTTGTAACATTGTACCCCTGGCTGGGACTCTGCACGAGCCCCTTAGACTACGGCGCACGAGTGTGAACTGTCCTGGTTACGCTACCCGGAGTGTATTTTTTTTTCTGTGCAAATAAGCGTAAAGCAAAGTGTTTCTTGGTGTGCCCCAGCAGGTACTTTATAGTGGAGCCACCGGGCTATGGCCAACCTGAACTTTGAGCAGCCGCCACGCAGTATCGCGAACGCAAGCTTAACTTCGCGTGGGGCTGGTGGGGGGGGCTTAAGCTCGTCGACCCTTACGGGTCATGTCACGCCCACCTCGGGTATGTTCTCAGGATCCTCCGCAAGCACATCCAGCACGTCAAACTCTACGGTTGTCGGTGCCAACGTCTATCCCGGTGTCACGGCTTCCGGAGCTGCGCAAAGCGCTGCGCATCAGCCTCAACAGCAACAGCTCTCACCTATGGGCAGCAGAGGACTCTTTGGGCAGAGGGCTTTCACTGACAGACGTACAATGCCTGCTCTTGGGTCAGTTCACGCTTTATAATCTAGAAATCCTATGGTATCTACACAATTTAAAATATCTTTTAGACACTCGGTCCTTGTCATTATACGCTAGCCAGCGAGCTGGTAAATCTATTGTTTCTAGATGATCCTCTACGTTATTTCATTCTCTATTGATTTTTATTCTTCCTGTAGATCTAGATTACTTTTCGCTGCTTTTTACAGCTACGATCAAGCTCCTCCTCTTGTATCAGCAACACGCTTAAAATTTTCCATCAACTATTTGACTCGTCTACCAACAATATTTCTGTCAGCTTATCCTACGAACTCCTAGTGCTAGTCTTTCTTATTGGAAAGTTTTTGCAAAATTTACTACACGTAGCATACTCACGTTGTGCGTAGACGTCTTTACTTCTGCGCTTAATGATTTTTCTATTTATCTATGCTTGCAATACTGTTATAACGATACTGCTAAATTCCTAACAAATCATTTCGATATTCAACGACTCTCAAGAGTCTATCCAAAAATTTGTATTTACTTCACGCTCAGTTTTCTACGGAGAACACGTTTTTTTCCCTTCACTATAGCAATTAACGCCCTTTCTCTCTTTTAACTCCTTGTCTCTTCCCGCGCAAAAATTCCATCCGAATCTCCCACGTTTCTCGTCCACGAATTACACCAGGATGTCTCACTCATTAACGTGTACACTCGTTAAGCTTCATTACTTCTACCAGTAATAACAAAACAAATTTCCTGAGACCATATACGATCAGTAATAACATATTTGTATACATCCTTATCCTAAATATTAATCAAAACATTGAATCCCTATAATTTTCCTAGTTCCTCCTATTCTATTCAGTGACAGATATCAAGGTTGGTTTTAAAATTACAACAAAAAAAAATAAGTAGGACCAACGTCACAAAAACTCGACACGTGCTCAATTTATCCTCTTTATGGAAAATTTGGGACACAGGTAGGTAAGCCCGCCTTTAGACGTCCTCGCGAAAAGTCGCACGAACTACGTAAACAATTGTTTCTATTTTTTGTTGTTGTTTTAGTAATTTTCCGTAATCTAAACGCCGAGCGTTTAATACACGACCTACCCACAATGGCTAAGCGGAGACTTTAATGCACGTCTTGACATATTTCTTTAACGCTTTACCAATTCTTACAGGAATTCAAATCCAATGGGTAGTATGGGCAGTTTTGGAATACCTCCAAGTCGTAGCTACGGATCTCAAGGTGCGATCAACAATTTCCACTCTGTGTTTGGGAGCGGAGGTGGCGGGGACACCAGCACTCCTCCTCTCCTGGACCTCTCGGAGTTTCCCTCGCTGACGAACCGTGGCCAGGGTGACTCTATGCCTCAGCCTAGTCCTATGCCGGGGAAACAACCTTACGGTTAGTCACAAGTGACTACGACCGGGATACATTGACATTCTTTTCTTTTTTTTTTTTTAATTTAATTTATATATATATCTTTTCTCTCGTTCTCTTCTTACATCTATATATTCTTCGTACTCTTACACTCTCACTCTCTTCTTCTCTCACTGAATTAACATTATTTAATAATTCTTTTCTTCGTTTATCTCTCCTTTCGCCGACTCTTTCCGTACTCATTGCGGTATCCTGAATATTGACAAATCTCGCTTGTCTTCGATCGATTGACCGAAAATTTGCTGATTATTGTCAGTTGTCATTTGACAGTGTGCGTTTCGCTTGATACAATATATTCAGGAATATTGCCAATTTGTACAACAAGAGAGCCCCGAGAGTCAATGATATTTCGTGAATTTATGCAAATTGTGATTGAATGATTCTTTACATTTATATATATACACACACTTTTTTTAATTAGTGACATTTTAACGTGACGCGATTATTATTGGTGTCTTGTGCAAGGGTACAACTATATTGGGATGCATTAGCTTATGATTATGATTGTTATTATTACTCTGTTACGTGCACGTTGTCGTTGCACGTGAATGTATTCGCGACTTTTTTTTTTCTCGTATCTTATATTTTCCTTTTAATTCGTCGTCAAAGAAAAAAAAAAAATACCTTGGCAAATAACGAATCCTTCCTACATACCTTGTACACCCTTTACCTTCCTTTTGGATGCAAGAAGTCTTACTATACGGTACATTGTGTCGTCCTATCAGTCATCATCGTTGTCATAGTCATTCTGTCATCATCGTGATACCAACCATCATGATCATCGTAACAGGTATCGGGTCGGTGCCGGTAAAATTGTTCTTTTCGTGAAAATTAAGAGAGTTTTATTTAAAAGTATTGCATGCTTCAAGAGACATTAAACAGAGATTGACTTCTCTGTTTACTTCATTTCGTTTACATGTCTGTGCGTTCTTGTTTTTCCTGATTGTTAATACACATTTCCTTAAGTTTCCTGCTTACAACACAGCACGTTTCCTCTAAAAAGAAAAAGCAGAAATGGATTATTAAAGCACTTCCAGTGGAAGAACGATAACGTATAACAGCAAGCATGAATACCTTGCTATTTTTTGATTGTCAAGGTAACAATTTGGTAATGAAATTTTTCTTTTTTTTGAACTACTGTTACAGTGGGTATGGTAAAGCAACCGACGTCTGAAGCGAGTGAATTTACTATGAGTTCAGAGGACTTCCCTGCGTTGCCAGGTACGCAAAGCAGGGAAGGACCATCTCCTGGGGGTAGTGTTTCTGGTGATAAAGGTATACCTGTGGGACTTGGTCCTGAGATCGGTCAGGACGTACTACAGGCGAACAGAGCACCGGGTTCTGAAAAGTCTCAGGCATCCAAAAGAGGAATCCAAACATCACCTGACGGTAAGCAGTAGATATTTAAGAAAAGTGCTGAAAGACATTTCTGTAAAGTATCACTGGGCGGGTGCAGTAGGATGGTGATAGTAGTGTAATTTTTTTTTTGTTTTAATGTATTTTAGGTAAAGTGACGCACATACCGGCTAGTATGGTAAAGGATCAATTTGGTATGGTTGGTTTATTGACCTTTATAAGAGCGGCGGAAACGGATCCGAACCTTGTATCTCTAGCACTTGGACAGGACTTAACAGCGTTAGGACTAAATCTTAATTCGCCTGAGAATCTTTATCAGAATTTCGGCGGTCCCTGGGCGGAAACGCCTTGTCGACCTCAAGATATTGACTTTCACGTACCACCTGAATATCTAATCAATGCCTCCATCAGGTATCACGAAACTCCATACTTCCGGTCTTAAGTATTTTAAATGATTTTTTGTTATCTATCCCAATTTGTGTCTTTCAGGGATAAATTGGCACCCGTTAAGCTAAATCGGTATAAGGACGATCTCCTATTTTATATGTTTTATACGAATGTCGGAGATGTATTACAACTGGCAGCTGCAGCGGAACTGTAATTACTATTTTTTTTTGTTTTTCACAAAATTCTTCTCATTATTTTCACCCTTTCTTTCTCTCTTTTCTCATTGCCTTTCGTTCTGCCATTAGATACAGCCGAGAGTGGCGGTATCACATGGAAGAGAAGGTATGGATCACGCAGGCGCCGGGTCTTGGACTTGTTGAGAAGACTTCGACGTACGAGCGCGGTACTTATTACTACTTCGATGCGCAAAACTGGAGGAAGGTCGCCAAGGAGTTCCATTTAGATTACACGAAGCTGGAGAGTAGACCGCACCTTCCTACGACCTTTCACCAATCCCAGCCTTGACTACAGGTGTGTATTTTTCATCAAGGAATTAAAAGCTTCTTAAGAACAAGAAAAAAAGAAAGATTTATTTATTCGATTCATAGAAGTCTTGCTTACGTGCTTTCGACAAGTGTTAATTGGAAATTTGATTTTTGACAATGTTTCAGATCTGCCTGCAGACTCTCGTGCTGTCTTTAAGCTGGAGGAAATTCAGCTATTGTATAAATGAACAAATTTAATAATCTTTAATAAAAACATAAAATTCGAAGAGTAATAAAAAAAAAAGACAGATGGTCCTTCGTATTTACAATCGACATTTAATCCATCCTTATTTTTGCATAATTATAAGTTTATCTAATTCTCTAAACTTTATCGATCGTCGAAGTTATGTGTGTGTTTTTTTTTTAATTCTTCTGCTTGTCCAGCAAGATTTATTACGCTCTCGGATGCTCTTATCAGCTTTTTCTCTATGTAATTTCTACTGTTCGTTTCAGTCTCATTTAGAAAATATCTGTAATTTACCATAATTCCACAGCTATTAGCGGATCCACGTGGAGATGGATCTGCCAGCCAATTTATTCTCCACATAACAGCTCCGTTGCGTAAGTGAAAGTTTGCTAGTGAAACGTAGACGCACATTTAAACATTGAAACGTTTAATAGTTATTTCATCAATTGTCTTTTAGAAACTTACCCACACTGTTCAGTGCGTAATTCCTTCTTTTCTCAGTATACAGATACCGAGCACAAGCACGTATCAATGGTTTCTCCAAAATCGTAATCAATTTGCAATCGTTCATCCACAAGGAGTTGTCAAAAGTTTTTCTTAAGCTTTTCAACAAATCCTTTGACTCCAAAGTATTTCGAACGACATCGTATTCCTCGTCATTGAATATCTCATGCGCGTCTACAGTGATATCCACCATTACGATTACCTAAAGGCACCAAATTTCACAGGACACTTACTTTGCTTTATTCTATCAAGAAGCCACAACCGAAAATTGGGTATTGGCGACAGACTCGACAGCTGATCAAGCATTGGAAACTCGTTAATGACTTTCTTAGCAACTTCCTTTATCAAATAATTCCCCAGTTCTATGCCCTGAAAATTAATAGTTTCAAATTACGACAGTACAAAGTCATTTTCAACGAAGATTCATTGTTCAGTATTCTTTTCAAGTTTTACCTGCAATCCTCTTTGGGTGGATGCTATAGAGTAGAATATGGCGGCCTTTATTTTACTTTTGTCTTCTTGAAAGAAAGAAGTGGCCTCTGTCTTCTTGCCAAGAATTCGTTGTTCCGCTTCCTGAATTCCCTTGACAGTTGCTAAAATTAATGTGTTACATTTTTTTTTTCATAAGATCAATGCAGATTACTACTATAAGGAGGAAGACAGTGTTACTTGGTATTTCATCGCATAGAGCAGTGTGCAAGACTACTAATGGTTCCCTGGGCATCGAAGGATGCGTAAAGACATAACATCTTCTATATGGGCCAACACGTCGCTTCAGATCAATCCAATTTCTAATTGGATGAATTGCCTCGTAATCAGAAACCTAGACGATAATATTGAATAATTTTCTATTGCACGTCGTACAAACAAGTGGAATTACTATATTTTATTATCTGGTACCTTTTGCAGTATATCACAGGAACTCTGCCAAGTAATTCGTTCCAGGTGCAAAAAACCAACTGAAAACCAGAGCAACAATAGTTCTTGTAAGGTCAGGTTCAGCTGTTGTATTGTCATAACTTGGTCAGCTTCCTTAGTTTCGGATATCAGTTCCTGCAAAACTATTGATGAAGTACTGCTCGATTAATAGTTTTTTTGTTTATAATTATCAATACCAAAACATCCGTTCGCAAATCGACCAGAAACTTGACACCATACTCAAGACGGCCCATTAATACAAAAAGCCAACGATATACAGGAGTAAGGGCATTCTTTAGGGATCGCTCACCAATTATCATCTGTTTTTGATTATCTGGCTAAAATGAATTGATTCGTGGATCATTTTTATTACTCTTAATTAAATTATTTATTAATTTCTATATACCTCACTGCGGACTAACTGCTTTGCCAACTGGCATATGTCATTGTGATCGACAGCATACCGATTTGCCAACAATTTGATAAAACTTTGTTTTTCGTACTTTGATTGTGTACTGTACCAACAACAAAGAGACTGGATTTTTGTCTGAAATTTTAACAGTAACAATAATTATCAATTGTTCTTAACAATGTTCTTGTTATTTCTTCGTTTATTACTTCTATTATCCAATTGCTGATGTTAGTATCCTTAAGACCAAAGATTTCTTCCATTCGCTTATCCATACAGCTGTCTGTATACAACATTCTGTTTCCATTAACTGCAGTTGGTAGAATGGAAAGAAAAGAAATCTTGTGCAATTGTAAATTGCAGTCATTGCGTTCGAACGTAGAATAAAAAGATATTCCAGCTGGAAATTGCAAGGCAATTGGTTTTGAATTCCATCCGATTAACCTCCTACTGTACAATATTCTACGTCTGGACATGGACATGTTTCCCCTGGCAACGAAATGCGTAAACAAACCAGTTGTCACAAATAGGCTACAGCGAGTCGCAAAATTGTACGAATCTACAGTACAAAATTAACAATACACCAGCACAATATTCTTCGTCGTATATATTCACGAATAATAGTTTTATTAAAGAAAAACTATTGCTTCGTTCGTTCATCCGTGTCGGTACCGTGTATGCATTTCTTTTGGCGTTTTTTAGGTTAACGTTACAATTCACGTTACGTCAACCATATTCAAAATGTCCATGACAGTCGCTTAATCAGTTAAGAAATATTAATTAATCATTATGAAGAAGATTGTGAATTATCTTAAGGGTAGAAAGCGCTCAGGGGGTGGCGGTGAAGATTTGGGACTCAGTCGAAGTAAATTTAATTTAACTTACGATGCTCCACTGTCTGTTTATGGCAGTTCCGAAAGTATGGTCTCTAGTAACGATACTATATCTATATATGATCCTGGATCTGTTAATAAGGGATGGAATAAGTTACATATAGCAGCTTGGGTTGGGGATGTACAAAAGATACGTACCAAATTGAGAAAGGTATTTAAATCTTTTTTTCTTTTTTTTAATATCATACTACAAGTGCATCTACGGGCAAATGTTTTTTCAGATTGCAATAGACACTGTTGATGATCTTGGAAGAACACCTCTTCATCTTGCAACTTCTCAAGGACACGGTAATGCAGTAGCTTTTTTAATTGCTTGCAAGGCTAATATGGCCATTCAGGACATTCAAGGGAGAACAGCTTTGCATAAGGTATAAAATAATATAATTAATTTACGTTACCGCATAAGGATTCAGGATGATT
>JARPRG010000101.1:18429-37814 GCA_031001745.1 Hartigia nigra | reverse complement strand
GTTTCTTCATTATTTCGCAGTATAAAATTATCATGCGAGTAATAATACAACTTGCAAAAATCTACCTGCACTGCTCTTTGCATGAGAATTTATTATCACATTCTTATAAATTACGATATTCCATTTTCAGGCTAGAAATTACTCCCAGTTCCTTTAATGACTTGAACTTTGTTACTGAACAATGTTACAGTAACAATTAGTAGTGAATTCTTTTATTTATTGATTGCACAGGGCTCGTGATATTGGATAACCAAAATAATAGAACTTTTATTGTAACCCATGTAGTTTGCACTTTCGTGTAGGATACATTAGCGGCGTTATTATTTTTCATAGATTATTTATTTTTTGAGACATTTTTTTTGTCAAAGGCTATGGAGTTTGGGCACGTGGATTGCGCACAATTGTTGCTGGATCGTGGCGATGCTGATTTGGTTAACCTTGCTGATGGTTCTGGTGACGCGCCGTTGCACGTTGCTGCAAGAAACGGAAGTTACGACATGAGCTTAATGCTGCTGCAAAAGGGCGCCAATTTGGAACATACGAATAATGTAAGAGATTTTTATTTATTTATTTTTTTTTTACTTATTGATTCGTTATACAATCAATTTTTTTGTTTTTATTTAGGATGGTCAATTTCCATTGCATGTAGCCTGCACATCTAATACTAAGGACACTCATGAATTGATTGAATTATTATTACGTTACGGGGCTCTTATCAATGTCAAAGATAAGAATGACGTTTCCCCGTTAATGATTGCTTCTGGGCAGGGTATCATTAATATTGTACGATTATTTCTTGAGTATGGTGCTAATAAAATGATCAAGGATAAGAATGGTAATTATTATTAATTTTGTGATGCTCGTGTAAGCAATTAATGACTGTTATCATTACTTGTAGGAAAAACTGCCTATTCGTATGCTGCCGAAAATCATTTTGATGATATTCTAGAAGTTTTGAGAGGATCAGGTAACAACGATGACATCGATGACCATAAATTACGTACAAGTAGGGATTTAAAAGTATCTCAGGAATCGGTTAGGGTTATCACTCCGCCGGTTTTTGATCTTAACGATTCCGACAAGAATGACGAGGATGATGAGATCAATCATCAAGTAAATAATGGACATTATTGATTTATTTATTATTTTATTCTATTGTTCTTTTTTTCTTTTTTAATTTTCAGATCAAAGATAAAAATGAAAAGTCCTTTGCAAGCGACGAAGAAGTCGCTGGTGCTACAGCGACAAGTTCTGAACCCAATAGGCCAGATTTCTTATCACCATTGTCAGTACAGATTAGAAGGAATTCCAGTAAAAGTATTCGTACTGGTGATGGTGATGGCGCATGCTCTATCGAAAGAAATGATGCTACCAATAATACGAAAGAGAAATATGAAACTGATAAAGATATGAAAATTGATAATGAAAGTAGCGAGAGCGATTGGGCCGATGATTTTAGTATATCGATTAATGAAGGGCCGCGTAAATTATCATTGAAGAAGAGTCCCTTTTACGTCGGTGATAACGGTACCAAGTCACAAGGAACTAGTGGAAGGAAAAGTGTATCGGTCGAGGCACTTTTGAGTAGTCTCAAAATGGAGGAATCACCTAAGAAAGAGCTAAAAATCGTAACGGAGGATAACGATGCAAATTCTGAAAATGAAATCACAAAAGGTACTTTGAATTTTGAGAATTCATTGAATCCTGTGAAATCTATCGAAAATGATGAATGTAAACTGGAAGATATGGCGAATCAATTTGATTTTATCGACGAGAACGAAGACACGTTTTCCTGCGATGTAACGAAAAAAATTGCTCGTTCAAAAACTATTTTTGAAATTGTTAGCAATAATGAAAACAAATCGAAATGCTTGGATGAAATTGATAACTCGGCACAGTCTAGTCCACTTACCAGTGTTACGGAGAACTCAGACTTATCCAGTAGTTCTAGTGAAAAATTGAAAATTTTTGAAATCAAAAACGTGCCTGATCAGCCTCAAACAGAGAATGAAAATTCGAGGAATATACAAATTTCGAATTCACCATCCGTATCTCATTGTGACAATACAAATAATCAAAGTTGGTCTTCCGACAAAGAGGATTCAGAAATCAATTGCATAAATCCGAATGAGAAAATTGAAAAGCTGTTTTCTATTACAAAGGTTCAAAATCATCAAAATTTGTCTAATGCTGTTGATGACGGTGGTAGTTCATTGAACGTCAAAGAATTCTCTCGTGTGCTCGACATACGAGATCTTAATGTATCGTGTAAAAATGATGTTAAGACTACTGGAAGTTTTGCTTCATCTGTAAATATGCCCTGGTTATCAGATGAAAAACATCATCAGTTTGATAATGACAATGATGATGATAACGATTACGAGATTACGAATAAATCAAATAATTCTTCCGTTGACGAATACACTAAGGAGAATAAATTGTGTGAAATGGAAGAAACCAATTTTGCTATGGGAGTCGATGAAATTTGGATCTCTAATGATTTTGTACTTGATAAAAGTAATTCATCATTAAATGACAACGATGATGACAATGAGAATAAAGCTAATTTTCTTAAATCCATAGCGATTGAGTCTCAACGTGATTTTGAAACAAAGTCTGCTGAAACCAATGATGAACATTCTGTATCAATGATGAAATCAATAAATGATATTTCTTCTAGTCATTCCAGTGATAGTTTAGTCGGCAACAAGTCAAATGTATCCCAAGAAGAGAAGTCGAAGAAAAATGGAAACATCGTTAACGGCGGTTCGACTCCTTGTCGAATTCCTGATAGGGTCACTGACAAAATTCCGACGTTTTTCACTGATTATCGTAACGGATTGCCTTCGGATTCACATAGTTCATTTTCGAGGCACAGCGAGGAGCCACTTTACGATTTTGAAAAGAAAAAAAATCGCAATGCAGATCGTTCCTGTTTGTCGGATCCTGGACAACTGATTGGTAGTTTATCAAGGTTTTTTGGCGGTGGTGATAAAAATGCATCAAACTCGAAAAACGAATCGTCAAAGAATTCTGAAAAAACTTGGTCTCAGGCCAGTTTAGGAATTCTGGAAGAACCTGAATATGATTTTATTCGTATGTCGAGTAATGGCGTCATCAATCACAGTCATAATTATTCACCTCACTTGGAAGCTGATGACGATTTTATGGAGATCAGGAAGCTTTTGAGTCTCTGTGAGATTAAAGGAGCTAAGAGTTCCTGGACCACCGAAGATACCGAAGATGAAGATAACGAGGACCAGATGAATAAAGATGATCTTAAGGAAATTAACAAGGCACATTTCTCGTCGGAAACTTTGCCAAAATTTGATCAAGATGATAACGAGTTGGAGATGGAAGATGAAAAGACGTCGATAGGCGATGCAATTCTAGATGAAGATACCTGTTATCTTCAAGATGATACACGAGTAGTAGATACCTGTAAGGAACAAGTCGATGACTCGAGTAATTTTAACGACTGTGAATCTAATGATTCCCATGAAAAGACAAAGACTCCAGTTGTTCAAGAAGATAACAAGTCATCTTCCTTATCCAGTAAATGCGATTCTCACAATCTTTTAGAACATATTTTAGCAACGCAATCGTCATTCAAAAAAGATTCCATTTTCGATCCACCTTTCACTAAGATAATATCGAATTATCAAAATCATCAATTTGTCTCACCGATTGATATAATCGAAAAGGAAGAGGAAAAGATAAATCATTTCATGGATGAAAATAAAGCATCTAGAAACCGATTAGAAACGTTACAAATAAATGATTCCGACGACATTACAAATAAGAAGGTATCATCGACGGACAACATTTTTGAATTCGAATCTTCAGAAAAAGGTATTTCCG
Organism: Hartigia nigra; assembly: GCA_031001745.1. NCBI lineage: Eukaryota > Metazoa > Arthropoda > Insecta > Hymenoptera > Cephidae > Hartigia > Hartigia nigra. The sequence continues at coordinate 33,953 of JARPRG010000101.1, read as the reverse complement.
GAAAAGTTAAGTTACAAAAATTCAAAAGTTCAAAAGCAATTGTCAACGAAGAGCCTTTACCGGATCACAGTGTAAAATTAATCAATGACAAGACATCGATCGATCAAAATCATTCGACGTCACGACGTTCCGTATTTATCAAAAAATCATCAGGCACAAAAAGACGTAGAAATCTCTTCGATCCATCGATGCTACGTGCAAAATATAAAAAAAGAATTTACAAAAAATCCATATTTTCTACGTCATCCAATATGGAGTCCTGTTTAAATTGTACAAATGACGTCAACCCCGCCATTGCGTGGACCAAAGATAGTCGACCAGAGGTTTTCACTGAACAAAGAACTACAAACATCATGAAACTCGAAAACGAAGAAATAAAAGAAACGAAATCTGATGAGGCTTCCGATGAAAGTTTCTCTGGAAGATATTTAATGTCTTCTAATACGGATCTACATCGTGGAAGAAAGAAATCGAAAGAATCAAATATTCCAAGTAGCGGCAGCAGCCTGATCAGTTTGAAAAATACTCACAGCCTCATAGATCTACAGCCAATGGAAACGAAGGGTGTAGATGGCCTTGAAAGTAAAAGCGATATATGGAGTATGGAAGTAAGATCATCGGAAAGAAGTATTCCAGAAAGGTTTGACGAAAGACTGAGACTACTTGCCGAGTAAGTAATAAGGATAAAACAATTGCTTTTTATTTTTCATTAATAATCATTACAACGATTGTTGCTCTTGTTCCAATTCTATCGGTGACTCTTTCTTTACGATCGAACGAGTTAACGATTCTTTGCTTTCGTCGAGTACACCACATTTTCCTATGACGAGAGTTTTCAATGGTTTTCCACTTTTTGCACCAAATTCTTCAATCTGAAATGCAATTCACTGAAAATTTCATGCTACTGCTTCTATGAAACAGCGAGGAGGGTTCGTATAATTAGTATTACTTTATAAAGATTTCTTAGACCCTGTATTACTTTTCCAAACACAACTCTCTTGCCGTCCATTGTCCGGAGTTTTCCAAAAGTTAGATTGAATTTCGAATTGTTCGTGTTCTCTCCATTGCTCCACATAGACAGTACGCCGGTTCTTGCGTGACTCAGATCGAAGTTTTCATCTTGAAAGGAATCACCGTAAATGGAAGTACCTCCGGTACCATTATATTTCGTGACATCACCACCCTGACACCAATATCCTGGCAATATGTGAAAGAATGAAGTTCCTCTGGATAAAGAAATGGCAAAAGACTCTTTTCGTTTAATTTGAACATTTCAAATATAGGATACTTTTTGAAAAAACATTTTTACTTATAGGAAAGTCCATTGTGGCCGCGACAAAAGGCCTCGAAGTTTGCGCACGTGCGTGGTACAAAATCTGAGTAAAGTTCAAAAACTATTCGTCCCAGTTTCTCTTTGGTGTCTTGTAATTCTATGTCAAAAAAGCATTTTGATCGTAAGCGATTTTGTGACGTGTTCAAATTTGGATCTATGACAATCGAGTCGGTTTCTTTGATAACTTTTGGATCTTTCCACGTAAGGGGATATCTGAGAAGCAAAATTTAAATTTCAAAATTTTCTCTTCGTGTTAACCCTACGGTACAATCCCACGAGCATTCGTTACCTAGAGAAATATACATTTATTATTACTGAAATAACACTTTTCGTATTGGATAATTCATTTTCAAAATTTCTCTCACCTGCTAATTTTTTCTAAAGTAGCTTCGATCTTGTTCCAATCGCGTAAAAATTCTTTTCTCGAATATAATGCTTTCCTTTTGGCAATATCTTTTCGAATTTTTTTATTTGCCTTTACTAGTTTCATATTTTCTGATTCCTGGGTATTAATTATTGACTTGTAAACGATACTAGGATTCCAGCAATCCACTTTGCCCTGTTAATTAATATTGCATAGTGAATCGACGTGTCACTTTAATTAATAATTAAATTATATAATTGTTCGTTAACATTTGTTCTGAAAATGATATTGATCTTCTTTATCAGTTCGAGATTTTCTTCATCTATTATTCGCATCCTATCTGCATCTTCGCAAAGTCGTTGAGCTCTTAAATATACTTCCGGTAGAAACTTTGGTGGCTTGTTATCAATTTTTGGTTTAGCACAGATAACGTTGATACGATGTTCTATGTATGTTTTGTGATCTCTGTTCTCTTCAGCATTATCAACCTTTATAGTCGAAGATTTTAAATGTTTGCGTTTAATCTTTTTTGAAGCTTTTTTTTTTCAATAACTTTAATAAATGCCAACCTGGCCTGGCAGATAGCGGGATGGTGGTTCGCGTCCTAGAATTTTCAAAATCTTTTTCTTGTTCATTTTACTTATTTATTTTGGGTACTGCGCCATGTGCTTTTAATTTCACTGAAACGTTACGATAACGTTTTGGTTATGTTAAAGTTTGATACATGTTTTTGAAAACTGATTGACGCAACGAATTTAGTGATGCTCCTTTTTTTTTTGGTTTTCTCAAAAAGAAGCTCCTAGTTCGATCGACTATCAGATCAAATGTACAAAAATATATGTAAATAAACTTTTCGGATCCTACAGCAGCAATGTAAAAATTTGTACGTGATAATATTCTGTTTTTTTTTTTTAGAAGGGGTAAGTATCGCCTAAATTTGATTCCGTAGAATTTTGTCGAAGGAATTTCAGTAAAGATCGAGGAAGCTGCCATTACAAAAAAATTATCGTTACATTTTCAAAAATACATTTGTTTTGTTGCAGTTTGGGTAACAGCATAAATAATGAACTAACCAATAAAGTCAACAACCTGCGAATGGGAAACGGATTAACAGCACAGTTTGAAAATTCCAGTGACAGATTAAATGTGAAAGATAATACAGTAACTTCCGATCAGATAACGATGACTTCCGGTCGCCCGGAACCAGTAGCAGAAATTCATGAAAATTTAACAAAGAATCAATTGGACGGAGTAAGAATTATACGACCATAAATAAAAAAAAAATCAATGAAGACAACATCAAGCAATAACGAATAAACTATTAATTTTTTTTAGTTTCAATCAGACGTAGTGATGCTTCTCCGCGGTGATTACAACATGGTAGAAGAGACCTTGAAGAAGCACAACATCGTCCTGGAGAACTTAACATCCAAGTTAAGAGACGAGGGTGCCGTTTCTCGTTATTTCAAAGAAAAGGAACTCGAATCGAACGAAGTGGAGTTAAACGAGTTCGAAAAGGACTGCCGTTTGAAAGCGTTAGAGGCGGAAGTGACGATACTACGCGAGAAGTTAGCAACAAGAAGACAGGAGGATAATACGAAGACCTTAGAGGCTGTTGTACGTCTTCAGCAAGAAAAGTTAGATCTTCAAGCGACTATCGATGGTCTTAATCAGACGTTGGTTGAGCATCGAATAGATCTGACAGAGTTACGCAAAGAAAATAACAGATGGCGCAACGAATGGAACGTCATGAAGAATGACCTCGAGGCTCATATAGCGGAAGTGAATTATCTAACGAGAAGATCCTTGCCTAACGATCCTGCCGTTGTCAGAAAGATTACAAAACTCGAGGAACAGAATAAGCATCTTGTTAATAATTATCGCAAACTCGTCAAGGATATGGAGTTACAGAAAGTTCAGCATCGTAAACATCTTGAGACTATGTTCAGGCATTTATTGGTTTCTAGGACAGCTACAGAGGCGGAAAATTTGAATATAGAAAATAGTACAACGTTGGGAGCTTCTATGGAGTCTAATGACAATATAAGGCGAAGTAAAAGCGATCCTTTCTTTGAAACTAAAAGAATTCAGGATGCAATTTTGAAAATTCCTTATGAGTTTCGTGCTGCTACTACTTCTGTGCAAGTATCGAGTGGTGCTGAAGAGGATAATAGCGATACTAAAGAAGATAAGAGTACCATGTCGGAATTTTTAAAAAGTGATCGGTCTACTTCAGCCAAAGACATTGTTAAAAGTTTAGAAAATTCTCTTAAATTTTCTGCTGAAAAAAAAGACGATGAACAATTAATTTGCAAAATGGAACAAAATAAAGAACATATACGGGAATGTGCGATGGCAATAAGAAAAAGTTTTGTACAGACCAATCAGCCTGTACGATTTGGTGCGAGTTGTAAAAATTTGGAAAGTTTATGTAGTGCAAGGCAATTTAGGGTCAAGAGATTTTCAACACGACCTGTACGAAGGAATTTCAGAAAGATCAATAGATCTTGGACTAAAGCAGAAACTTACAGTTCTTTCAATTCTAAACAACAGGGTAGATTTGGTTCTAAAACTGTTCCGATAGTCTGGGTAGACTCGAAATGTGATTGTCAAAAGTTAAATCATCAAAATTATTTTCAAGAAGAAACTTCAAACTGCGAGAAGAATGATGAAAGCTTCAATGAAGTTTCAATAGTAAACATTATAGACAGTGTCCATACTGAGATTGCGAATGATGAAAAACTATCATGCGAAACAAGAGCAGTTACTACGTTACAAAGTGAAATTTTGAAAGAAACGGAGTACGTCGAAGAATTAGCATGTACACTAAAATCGAAATTTGATAAAGGCAAAGAAGCTGTAAGAAATTCTGAGCAAACTATTTTATCAGTTGAAGCCAATTCAAAAATATATCCTGAAAATTTTGGAGTCTCGAGAGAAGAAAGTGATAAAAATGGAAAAAATGATGTCACAAATGCTGTTGAGGAAATTGTAGAAGAGTTTTTTGTTCTTAATTCCGACGATCTACCATTAAAATCCAACGTGTCAGAGGATAATAGCGATCTTCATCTTTTGAAAATAAACGAAGCCAATTCTTCCAAAGAGACAATGACAAAAATATCATCAACGTCAATTATGGGTAAATTAGAGGAATTAATAGCATTCCTGCCAAAGGATGACGAAGATTCTAATTCGACGATTAAAACAAAGTATGAAATTCAGGTAGAACTAGAAGACAATAATAATAAGGAAGAAAAAGGAAATGAAGATAAAAATCAGCAAGATGAAATAAAATCTTTAAAAGAAAAAGGGTCATTGGATACTTCGAATGTGATAAAGAACTGTTCTCAATCATTAAAAAAATCAATGGTCGACGTGGCAACAGGAAATGACATTTCTTTTCATTTGTTGGACGCTGCTGTGGTCACGGATGTTAAAGCCCTTCCTATCACAGTTTCGGTATCAGTAGGGAACGTATTTCAAGAACTGACCGGAAATGCTTCAACGAGAGACGCGAGTTCAGCTGTAGAAAAAGAAGAAACGTCAAATCCACAATTTTCCATTTTCCAAAATAAAGCACTTTCGACTACGGGTAAGGTAATTCAAAAAAAGAATGAAAAATTCGATAAATCCGAAGGAAATTCGGAACTGAAAGAATTACCAATCGAAATAAGTCAAAATGATAGAATGATAAACATTGACAAAACCCCAATGATTTCATTCATTTCCAAAGCTTCTAAGAAGAACCCATTAAATTTACCCACAGAAATCACGAACAAGATACTTAAAAAAACCGTGAAACCCTTAATATTAAAAAACTCGAAAAACATGCAACCCTTATACAAATCTACGGAATCTCCCAAAAAGTCAACAACGACAAAAACACAACGCATTTCAAAAAAAAGTACAAGAATTATCCGCAAAGGACAAAACTTTCCACAGTTACTCGATATTCCCAAAATATTCGAAAGAAATCTAGAAGATCATTGTCTGGCTTCAAAGTTGTTGCGAGTCCAAAAATATCCAGATAAGAAAAAAAGCCGCACAGTAAGATTCAATCCACGAATTAAATCCTCCAGCACTGAATCCATGAACGACCTTGAAGAGATACATGGATCGAAGAAGGAAGAGTTTATCCAGGGTGCCAGACTCTTCACGACTTCCGCCAGGACACACAAGAACGTCGCAACAGAATTGACGGAGGAGGAACAACAGGAAGTCTCAAAAGACATGAGCAGAGCCTACAAAATATCTTTAGATCAATGTAACATCTATGGAAGCAAATATACTTTGACGACGATGCGAAACGGTGAACCTGGTGCACCAGTCATCCTGATAGGTGGTGGTCCTGCTGATCCTACAGGCTCAAAAATGACAACACCCACTGTACCGTGTCCTCTTCACCAGGACACTAAAATAGCTGATGCGCAAAATCAGTATCATTTGAATGCAAATACACGATCCTATGGATATCAGAAATATTTTCAGTATGAAAATTCGAATTCATTTGGGAGAAAGATCTTCCCGGATGATATTTCAAACGGAAGCGAGGTGTGTCCTTTTGAATACTTTAGAATTCGCTAAAGCTGTACAAATACTGATTGATAAATTTATAAATTTTATAAATATTATAAAAATATATTGATTATTATAAAAGAATGTATTGATGTTTTATTGTCTTATAATTTAATAAATGTTCACGTCTTCGACAGATTGATCGATTGATGGATCTATTGAGCTTGCAGCACGGTTCATCTTCTCAGGATTTATCCAAATTTTCTGAGAACGTTCGCAGGATACGGGATATATTGGAGAACCGTAATTTCCGGTCAAAGTATTCTAGGATTAATCATCAGGATCAATCAATAAAATCAGATATAAAACCGCTCACAGAATCCATTGAAAGGGTAACGGCAATATTCGATGATCTCGAGACACTGCAGCGTACTGACGTACAATTTTATGATGATTTCGAAGTACGTCATGATTCCGTTCCAATCAATAATCATGATGAGACGATTGAACCAATGGAAACTGAGATAAAGACTTTTAAAAAGGATGAACCTTTTTCTACAAAGAGCAAAGTAGTGACAGGTAATTATTCTTTGTACTATGCTAATATTTGTTAATAATTTTAGATAATTACTTTAAAAGATGTTCGAGATCAATCATCAATCAGGCAATGCAGTAGGAATTTTCGTAAATCAATAATCATGGATTTTCCATATGAGAAAATTCAGATGAACAGAGATGAACATCTCAAGAGATTGGAAATTGCTATGGCCAAAGCAAGGACGTCAGGTTCATCAAGCACTAATCATTGTTCACCGGCTGAACAATCAAGATTGAGCAAAGACAAAATGGCGTCGTATATGAACAGTAGAAAGACTGTTGAATTCAAGCGATCCCGATCATTGGACTCCCAAAATCCTGCAGGAAATGGGTCCAGAGTGTTTAACACAGTTTTGGATGCTGCAAGATCCAGTAGGGACTGTGTAATGTCTTCACGTTTATCTGGAAGCTGTCTCCAGGGAACTAAGAACAAAGAGTTTCCTCCAAGAAAGACATTATCCTTAAGACAGAATCGCATCGATTGTCCCTCGGAATATTTGACAAGAACATTATTAAAAAGGCAATTATATAATGAATCGGGACGAAAGAGAGTCTCGACCTCTGTGCCCAGACTATCATAAGTTCTCAAAAGAATCAACGAAAATAAAAGAATCTCTGAAATCTTTTCAAAACAAATAATACAATTCTACACACTTGCGCATCCGGATATCCGCATAATCAACCTCAACTTCGAGTCATAGATCCAACTTCAATCTCCGGAATAGAAGTTTCCTTTCCCAGGATAAGAATTATGATTTGTTATCAAAAAAGGAAATGGCATAAATAATTAAATAAATCTCTACAGAGGACATTGAGCGAAAACACATTCAATCTTTCTTTAATATTTTTCATTCTGGACGAAGGATGGGAAGGATGAAAAAAAAAAAAGGAGACAGTAGGTCGAAACGAAAGCCGAGAAGCCATAATTGGCGGAAACGGTTAGACGCCATTTCGTTCCGTCGGGCACTTAAAAATTTCTAAGCTCGATGTCCCTTTATTTCGTTGGCATCCTTAGCGGGTGCGACGGGAATTATGAAAAATAGGGAGCAAGGTCTTGCTTTCTACTTCATCTTTCAGCCCCCGTAGCTCGCGTAAGATTATTAATATGTTTGTCCTCGGGCGAGCGTCCCCTAATGATGTCATCAATTACCTTAATCACCACTAACCCAGGTGAAGGCTGATATACTCATCTTGGAGGTCCATTTATATTTAGAATGTAAATTTTCTCGGCTGTTCATTTTTTTTTATCTTCTTCTCGCCTCCTTTCTTTGCTTTGCTTTGCTTGTTTGCTTGCTTCCTTGCTTTCGTTTCCCTTTTCTTTCTTTTGACGCAGGCATAGCCAATCGGCAAACGCCCTTTCCTTACTTCTATCTTCCTTCTCCCCTTCTCACGATCCCGTGCGCACGGCCGCATTAATTTTAATGATTTTAACCTCGAGCAGCAAATACATAATTCACTGATAATTTTGCAAAACATACGCTTTCAGAGGAACATCAAAATAAGTCGAAAAATTCTATTTTATTTGGTATTGCGGTAGACAAAGATGGTGCGACAGACTATTACATGCTTGAAAGAGAGATAAACGAAGGAACGATTTACATCGAATAAGATACCCTTTGTATTAGGAAACTCAATAGTCTCGTGTAAAGTACGTATTTGTATAAGCTATAGTTAGAAGAGAATGTCCCTGCATTAGATTTTACAAACTTCCTATACCGTCTATAAGTGCGAGAGAGATATACCTATAGAGATCTATGTGAGTCAAAGAGAGACACTTATAACGAATCCTCGAAACCACCCGTTGCTTTTGCTTATTCCGAATAAAAACGAATATTATTTAAATAGATATGCGAACTGGGTTGACAATTTTTTTTTTTTTCTTTAAGAAACAATCCTCTTTGATGCTGCCTTAGTGAATATAATATTTTTATTTCTTGTTTTTCCTTGGTTTTACGTGAATACAATAAAAGGTTATCAGAATTCTACTTTAACTCGGGATTCTTCGAAAAGACCCAGAGCGCCGTTAGGTCTGCTGCATATGGAATCTTTATCCAGCATCTTCCGTATATATATACATGGTTACAAGGTATGTATATATATATACTATGTATTTCTACTGTACGTAGTTGCGGTAAACTAGATACGCGTAAGCTTTGCTTTCAGATTCTGTGCCCAGGACGACCTTCACCCTTTGACCCATTTCTAACGTCATCCCTTAGCTACATTGCTTGCGTCATCAAAGTTATGACGAGTAATGCTTAACGGTAGGGAAGGAAAAAAAGTGCGTGATTATTTGACATTATTGATTTTCATTATTTATAGTGGCAATTGATAATTACAGTACATTATCGATTATACGTCTAGGGCTAAATTTTAGCCATCTTGTTCTATCGCATTTATTTGAAATTCGCTAGAGGCGCGAGCCAGCTACCCTTTTGAACTTCGAACAGGCTTCCGGGACCGTCATTGTTCGTGCAAACAATCATTGATTGTACATATACAGTGTTATTCAGAGCTGTTATACCAGCTGAAGATGAGTCTACCATTGGAATTGATAGAAATCAAATGAACACGCCAACTTCAGCTGGCACAATAGCTCTGAATAACACTGTATAACGCCATGTTGGAAAACTTCGAAAGATATCGATAAAATAATATTACAAAAATACATGTCACAGAAATTATCATTGCTAAGTTACAGTCTGCTGTGGGAAATTAGAAAAAAAAGGGTTAAAAACTTTCTATTAACGCATCCTCCTATACATTAAGCAGTGCTCTCTGTTTTAGTACTATCCGGCAAGTGCTGCCTCTTGTGACAAGATTTTCAACTTCTAATACCTCCGAGTATTCCTAAATATAATTTTGATCGTTAATGTCTGTCATTTTGTCTGGTTTGCTGAAGAATATATTTTTAGTCGTTTGTGCGCTTTCTGATTCTTTGTTTTGAAAACTCGTGAAGATGTTGCATTTTTTTTTTAGAATTGTGATCAAAGTCCAATTTAAAAAAACGCATGACTAAAATTGACTCTTATCGATCTTTGCCCATAAGACTTTATATCGTTAATTGTATTAGACGAAAAACGAAAACAATGATCGAAGTCTTGGAGAATTCATGACAGGATTTTTTGAAAAAGCGCGGGAAAGGAGGGAGATGTCGATGATAATTATAGTAATAAATTGCTAAAGTACAGTGTCTATGTAGCACATTACGGTAGATTAGTTACATTAAATTGTATATAAGTGCTTTTATATTGGCCATTCGAAAATTAGCATCTCTGAAAATACCGTAATGGCGGTGCGAAACGTAACTCTAATGTTTGATTAAGACGATGAATAATTCAGGGATGCAAAGTATTTTTTTTCTTTCAACCACTCGGGTGTAGCGTACGGTAGTAATAGAAAATTTGCCACTACACGAAAATAGAAGCCTGACATAATTGTTTTTCATTCAATCACGTTTTTTTATTTCATCCATTTTTCAACCGACATCAGCGCCAAAGCGGATTGCACTCGAAACACTAACGGCAAATGCTCGACTCTGCCTGTCGTTCTTAATCAGGACTATACGTATAGGCGTACCTGTAGCATCGAGGATAAAATTAGCAGCTTTCAACGAGCATTGCCTAGGTGTGTATTTCAACGTAAATCTGCATCCCATTAAAATAGTCCATTTCTCAAAACGGATCAACTCAGTAATACAGAAATATCGTTTTTTTTTTTTCTAAAAAAAAACTTGATCCTTGAATTCCAAGAGAGTTTTATTACAAAATAATAAATGTATTATAACGCTTTATCATTTTCTTATCCAATGAACTCGTCTCCAATATCTTTACTGGGATGTCGCCACAGTCGCCATCAAAGACGCCGTCGTAAAAAAACCTAAAACAAGCTTCAGATTCAGGCGAAATAGATTCTCGCTCTACACCTACGTACCATCCACATGACATCGATACCAGCATATAATATACATATGAAAAAGATAACGGAATAAAGGAAAGTCAGAAGAGACAAGACGGAGAAAAAAGTCCATGTTGTCGCCTCCGGACAGAATCCGTTATGCCAATGTACCAACTATACTAGGTACATATCAGATATATTTACATACCGCATAGGAAATGGCAGAAATGGCAAACAGAAGTGAAGGAGAAGAAAAGAATGTAAAAAAAAAAAACATCAAAGTAAGAACTGTAAAAGGAAATATTAAAAAGCAGAGAACGCGACTGTTGACTGATAACGTTTTACAATGTCATTTAATATAGCGTCAATAGATTATTAAGAATTTACAAAACACTTGTTTAGTTAACGCAAAACTAAAAGGCCTGTACGCAGTATATTGCTGTGTCTAGGTGCGTTAGGTGAAGGTAACAAGCCACGTTGCAGGGTTAATAAAGATTTTGTCGCAGTGCGAGCTGCGGGTAGGTAGATACTAGGGTGGGTGGGTGGTTAGGTAGGTAGGTTGGTAGAATGGTAGGTGGGTGAGTGAGTTTGCTTATCGATCTGCAGTCTGCAACCTGTGGGACCTACCATCCGCTGAGCTGGTTCACTTTTTACCCCCTACACCTAGAGATACGGCATAGATACACCCCGATACAAAGGTTAAAACCTAGAGCACGTCTACTGGGATAAATGTGTAACGACCTAATAAAATTCTCGTGACTTCTTTACTTTTACATTGCCTTATTTTTCTTAGAGGATCTTACGGTTAAAATGCTTTTTAGTACAGGGACAATAAAATACTGTGGCTAAACATGCAGTAAGAACTTACAAGTTGTGGTACTTGTTGCATTTCTTCGAGCCGTGTGTACGATACGTGTCAACGGAGTGATTATTGTAAGGAGATTGATATGTAATAAAATAAGAGAATTTAATTAAAATTTAATTGTGCTTTTCATGTGATTTGCTTCGTTCGCAATTCGCTTAATTAACTCGCGTGTAATCACGACGGTGGTCATTGCGTACACTTTGCTTGTATACGAATCAACTGTATATTGAGTGAACGCACAGCCTTAGAGGGATACTCCGTCATTGTGCGAATTATGGATATTAATAAATTGATTTTCTAATAGATATTTCTAGTCCATGGATGGCCTTCGTTGTCTGCGTGTGTCATAAATAATGTCCATCAAGAAGAGTTATCGTAATTTCACGTATAATATATGCACAGGGTCATGTATCTTTATTGATTGAAATTCATATATAAATCTAGCAGTCTCTGCATTTGATTCGGGTATTTGTTACCTTTGACCTTAGACGAAAGAGTCTCTTTATATTATATATTTATTACTTTGTTCGTAAGATTGAACTTAGGTTCAAAGACGAAGGATTGTATGGTGTATAATTTATGGTATTCCATGCGTGGCTATGTACACAAGGTATGGGCATGTGGTTATGCGTGGCTATCAGGCGTAATTAGGTTACCTCGTAGCTATATTGAGCTACGACTTCATTATGTCATTGTATAACGGTATATATGTATGAATACGAATGCTATGATATTGTATTAATTATCGAATGGATGTAAAATACATGTTCAAATCCGTACGGAGTAGTATGACAATTTACTTTTGAATTCTGATTATTTTAGCTAATTAAATTGTCAGTAATTATAGGACGAATAATAGGAGTATTAGTATTCGGGGGCTTGTGGCGTATCTATTTGAAATTCTTGGGATATCACGAGTGACAGATAATTGATGATTTAATTAACTATGTGATTTTATCTTTCGTTATTTAAAACGCGGTCACGTTGCAACGAGATAAATATGAGGGTTTTATTTGAATCTGTTGCCGGTTCTATCCGCGTGGCGGCAGCACGATCGAGTATGTTACGATTCAAAATGGCCGACGAATGGATTCATAGTATGGATCTACCCAAACTTTTTTATCGGATCTTTATTGCTTCGATCATGTTTCTGGTGTTTTCTCAAGACTGATTGTCCTCAGGCGTCCCCACGATGATAAGTGAGTCTACAGCGAATCGTTACTTTATCGTAGTTTTTAAATCTGTCGGTTCTACTTCGTAAAAACTAGACGCATGTAAACAGCGCGATAAAGTCAGGATAGACAAAGTTGTAACCATTGTTCTCGACTATTTTGCGTCGTCATTATAAAAATATATAAATTCTCTTATCTTTTCTTTCGATCGCCAAATTCTTAAACTTCCGTTCAATCCATTATCTCGAGAATGACTTATTGTATTCTAACGTATCAAAATAAGAAAGAGAAATTCGAATTTTGGCATCTCTTCGATTACTGTTTGGTGTATTTCTCTTTTGCGTGAGGCAACTGATATTTTCACGTAATATCGTGGAACATATGAAAATAGAAGTGCAACAATTCTTCTTGGCTCTGACGTCATTGTATTCTTACGTAGGTTCTCTATGTCGCCGTGGGTTGAAATTGACTGTGAAGAAGTAGCTTTAAGCGGAGCTCGATTCTGGGCTATCTTGTCTTCTTTACGTACGTACGTGACATATAGTCGGTATATCACGTGTGTACATATTTATGCTTGTCGTCACTCGTGCCTTCTAGGTCTACCTTTTAATTCATGATTATCGATCGTCGTTTAAAAGTCTCTACTTAAAAGTGTACCTCCGACTCGATTCTTTGTCTCCGTATACTTTGCTAAAAAAAACATTCATGTAACAGGAGGCCAATATCAATGCCTCTTCGAAGCATAGTGTGACGCAATAATTATATACAACGTATAATATTTCAATAATTAAAAGTGAAAACGTTTGACGTTACGAAAGGCAGGAAATTCTTTTGACCGGGAGTCAATCGAGTAACTTCGTTTTCTCTTATTTTCCTCTTATCCTTTGTCTTGTCTCGCCTCGAAGATTTCATCGAGCCAGAGACTCCTCGTGGCTGATAAGCACCAAGATAAGAGTCAAGTTCAGACACAATAGTGTCCCGTGTCAGCTTTCGATCCTGCATTAAAGGTCGAAGACAAAAAAGAAAATATGGTGGGATGGATCAGTTATTTTAAAAGTACGAGAGTACAAGAACCATCTCTTTCGTTTAAAAATTGTCAAACTATGTAAAATACCTTATGCCTTTTCAAAGCTTTTAATTTTAAGAGTGAAAGGTTTAAGTATCGGCTGTAGCAGAAGCAAATGAGACGCCGTCGCCAGTATCACTGGTATCCAGTAACAGTTAGTTGAGAAGGCCAACACTGTAATAGCTATCAGAAGAGAGGTTTGTTGCTGCTGGCTGCTGCTTGCTAAAGAGCACGAGGGTCATAGGGTCGAGGGTGAGAATATCTGTCGAGAGTAATAGCTATAGTAATAGGTGATGGTGGCGGAGACAACTGTATGTATATAGCCAAGTTAGTAAGGGAGGATATGGCTACTAGAAGGATAGACAGAGAGAGAGAGAGAGAGAGAGAGAGAAGTAGATACTGTAGTGAAAACAGGGTGAGAGCGAGAGAATAAAAAAGGGAATGGAATGATAAAGGGGTGGAAACGGAGTGCGGGATTCTTCGGATGGCGAAAATTTTTCAGCGCGGAGGCTTTTTACGATTTCTACCCCTCCGCGGAGTAGTTGACGTCATGGAATCCGTAAGGGGCGCGGTCCGCCATATTGATTCAATCCCTACCCCCTACAGCGCGTTGAGGGAGCTCCGTTCCATTCACAAACACGTCCCGCCAGCTGCGCACCTCCCTTCACCTCCTGAGGAAGTTCCTGCCACTCCTCCCCCGTTCTTCTCAGTTACCCTTGTGGATAGGATCGGCGGGGAATCCTCGTGTAAAAAGAAGTTGTTCAGGGAAACGTAACAGCCAAAAATATCCACAAACTGTCGTTACTCCTCCTGATCTTTCATGAATTTCTTAATGATCGGTTTACGCATCTTTATGTGCATATACTGTTGTACATACTTATCCGCTTACTCCTCTATCAGATACTTTATCAGCAACCCCTTTCATGCTTTCTATCAATTCTCTTGCTATTATTCCCATACACTTTGTCTTTGTTTATCGAAGGATACTTAATTTTTTCTTTTTCTTTTGGTTTATTACTCGTGTAACATTCTATGAATTTAAACCTTACTTTCTTGTCTGTTTTAGGCTATGGTTTTAGTGAAATTATAATTTCTCATTACCATATGAAATTTACCTGGGGGCCATGACGCTAATGGTATTGTCGGCTCTTTGTTCTGTTAATAACACAACACTGGGCGAAGTCTTGTTCTCATATGTGTTTCCCTTGTAGATGCGTGACGTAACCTTCGGACGAAAGTCAGAAACACTAGTGGAATTTTCGCTATGACGTAATAGTCGACCTTCACGGGTCCGAAACGTTTGAATCATTCTTACTGCGTGGGTGTATCAATGGACCTAGTCTGTCAATTCTTGAGTGAGATCTATTATCCATACTATTCATTGGGCATAGTAAACAAGAAATTCTTTTACTCTTTCTTTTACTCTTATTTGCCGTTTTTGCGCAATTCCATCCGGATGAAATTGATACTGACAATCAAGAGATCGTTGAGGGAATTAAATTTATCTTATCCGTACACATATATAAGGATATTGTTCTTGGACTCGTTACATCGTTATTCGTTATTTTTATTTCTGATTAAGTATCTTTAATTTCACTTTCAAAAATCCAAATATAAATTTAATCTTTGACACGACTCATTTTCAAAGATCCAGAGTCGGGTTTAGCACGTAAAATTTTATTTAACGCAATTTCGAGCTAAGTGCTTTGAATAAA
>JARPRG010000101.1:5436-17148 GCA_031001745.1 Hartigia nigra | reverse complement strand
AGACAGCTATGGTAGCTACTTAAGATCGATGAAAATTAATTGATGTCGTGACTCATCTATAACGATCTCACAAGCACTTTGTTAATGGATCACTATATCGGCTCGCTATTGATACATTTATTATGCCCAGTTAATTATTTCACACTTTGCTACGTGGTTATTAAATACTCAACTTATCGTTCAATCGGCGAGACCCAAACGTACCGAAGGAACTTGGCCGCTGCAGGTAGTCGAACGTTCGGGTTACGTGTTTTCAGGCTGAATGGGTACAATTGTTTTTTTTTTTTTAATTTTTTTTTATTATAACTGTACGAGGTATTTTCATATGGCAGTTACTAATAGCTTTATTTTGGATGGTACACAGGGAGTTTCTAGATATATTTTGGATTATTTTATTCGATAAGTGTGCCATGCCTATCATGTATGGTAATCGCGTTGATTTGCCTGAAAGAGGAAAACAAAAATATATCTAAGGGAAAATTCTTCGTGAACTTCATTAAAATGTAAATCTTGTACGTTGAATGTGTAATAGCTTCTGGATGTAGTCCGCAGTTATACGTCATTAATATTTCGGTACTCCTTCAGTGCGCAATTCGTCTTTGGCATCCATAATGATTCCGGAAATAGACGTGAAATTTTAGGGGTACCTTGTTATAATGTATCCTAATGGTTCGTTAACTAAAGTTTGAGGTATGGAGTCTTCCAGTGTATATCATGTATATGTAATGCGACGCGGTAGAACTGGCTTTCAAAGTATTAGGTTAAATTTCCAAAAAGGGATTAAAAAGAAAATTAATGAAAAATTCTTTCTTTTTTTTTTTAATCGTAGTCACGCGTCATTAACTTGAGAATACGTCTGGACTGCTTGCGAGTATATATATATATATATATATATATATATATATATATGTATTTTGTGTAAGGCTGAAAAAAAAAAAAGTTCTGACCTCTGGGTTCCATCGAGCGTTTTACGTCACTGCTTTATGGGTTTTTCCCTACTTCGTTCGACGTCGACGGTTTTCGTTACAGGATATCTTTTCGGTGTGTTTTTCTTTTGGCCAGACAGAGAGACTCCGAGGATAAAGAAATTTTCGAAAGCTAGAGAAAGTGCAAGAGGGGTTGATGAGTATTTTGATGGGGAAGGATTAAAGAAAAAGAATAATTATTATAGGTTACAGTAATTCTCGCCCCCTCCTTGGCATACGTGTGAAGTGGATGAGCCTACGGGAATACTTTGAAATGATAATTTGATTATAAGATTAAATCGTCTTTTGATGTAGGAGTTTCAGAGCCGCTTTGGCATGCTAAAGCGTCTGATTGTCTATTATATCTATATATCTTTTGTACCGTGTTACAGCATCTTACAGCTCCCAAGTAACCCATTAAAAGGACCTAATATCCTCACTCGGTTAGAGAGTATAAGAAGGGTAGGTAGGGCAAGGACGAAAATTCTTAATAGAAATATTCCCAGTAGGATTAATTTTTACGAGACTCTTAATTTCGAAAAGGAAAATTAATATTGAAAAAATTATATAATCCAATGAAAGAAGAGCAGTCTGTATCGTTACAGATTAATCACACAGCTGATAAACCCTTAAAATAAATATTGTCTCACTCAGTGACAGTATGAAAATACGCATAGTAAATTCCTCGTTGATGGATGGTGAGAGTCTGGCGATGGTGGTGGGGGAGATGACCTTGGTAAGTATTTCCTAGGCAGTCAACGGTAAAAAATTCCCTAGCAGAAGAGAGCAGGAAAAATGTTTAACGGCCGTTATCGCTGTCTCTTTCCTCAGAGATCGATTCAAGTATGACGTCGCCGTAGAATTTCTATCCCTTTCGAAATTTTAGTATCGTCAAGTAAAAAATAGAAAAAAAAAGAAATCTTACTGTCTCGTTGTGCTTTCTAGTTATGTTGGGTGAGTCCAGGCTGGCTGTGGTGGGGGAAATCGGTGAATGGAGTGGGGGAGAAACGGGCCACTCGCATCACTACTGGTATAGGGACTTTCTGTTCCGGGTGGGGGGTTGCTGATCGTAGTGGGGATACCTGGGGAAGTCGAGGTGGGGGATTCGCGGTCGGTACGCTGCCGCTGAACGATGAATGAAGCCGGGTTTTTGGCGGCGCTCCAGCGCCGGGGTGCCTGCCGTCGGCCGGGAGCTCTTCCAGTTCTGACGTCATCGCTCAAGGCCGCTTACGATCGTTACTGTGGCTCCTGCTGCTGCTGCTACTGCTGCTACTGCTGCTACTCCACCCCACCTCCTACTTTTGTTATCAGTGATCCTCTTGTTCTAACCTTCCTTACCCAGATGACACTGCACTTGCAGAGGTCATGACACTAGATTTCACAGGTTACGGCGCGAGAACATTTTCTTTTAATTTAACATACTTAAGAACAAACTTTCTTTATCACTTATAAGGCTTGTATATGTTATTGGTTATTACGTAAAATTACAAGAAAAAAAATGTTTTCTTTTCAGGATGCACGGGAAATTGATTTCTTGTCAATTAAATACGTGTTTATTGCGACTAAAATGGAGGAGTCAGCTTCGTCCGGATTGGAGTCCGTGGGTCCATTAGCGATACTGTGGCCGCTTGATATTTAAGATCTCAAGATTTCTCCAGGGGTTGCTTGTAATGGGGTCGTCGATGGATGATGCGGCAGTATCGGCTTATTCGCCCACGATGCGTAACCAACCCCTAACCTCTACATATATCTAGGTACGTATATGTACACATACGATACTACATATATGAACGTATTGTATACAAAACGTCATAATATTAAAAGCTTGCCTGGAATGTGAATATCTTTTCCACCCCTTGTTCTACATTGATATGTCCTGTGGGTAGAAGGAAAGAGAGAGAGAGAGAGAGAGAGAGAGGATACGTTGGTAAGAGTAAGCGTCGAGTGGCGCTTTCATTGACGGCGTTCCGACGCCGCTCTGTCTCCGTCCGGACGCCTACGCTTCTTAGCAGAATTCTCATCATGAACTTTCCATCCTTTTTCATAGCCTTTTTATCCTTAGTCTTTATCCCACGTTTTAATCTATCCGAATCTTGCGTTACCTCGTACGATTATTTTTCTTTAATATTATTTCTATTCTTTACTTTCTTTTCCCATTTCTCTCTTACTTATCCTTTCCTTCGGTAACCCGCCCGTGGGTGTACTTTCTGGCGCTTCTCTTTGCACCTCCCTTCCTTCTTCTTTAGATTTCTCCAGGGACTCGAAATTATTCTTTGAGAGCCTTTTATTTTTTTCAATCTCACTCGCTGCGTATGCCCTGGGACTTTTAATCGTCTTCCTTCTCACTGAATATTCGAAGAAGCATTCTTCGACGTCGACACTTACCATTTAGTTACCATCGAGGGGTTTGTGGCTTTGGTCGGTTCGATTTTTTTCTTTTTTTTTTTTATTAGGGCCACTACGATATTTATGCCAGGGAATAAAGGTACTGTTCCGTTAATTTAATTCACTATTAATTACTAACGATTGCTATCGATTAATTATTTACTGACGTCACCTCGTCTATCGTTATATCGCGTAAACTCGTGTCGAAGAGGGGAAAATAAAAAAAACATTGATGCAACGCATTGAAAACCACTGGTAAACATTGACCAATGTCTTTGCGTTCGTTCGAACCGAGGCATATCGAGCGACGTTAATATAATTTACGAGACACGAGGAGTATAGCCATTTCGGGACGGTGGATTAACGATTTTCATCGTTATAGGCTTAACGATTAATTCTTGTTATTATTATAACGCACCGAAATACCGTAGCTTTATAACATTGACGTCACCCGGCTATTGCAACGTTTCGCGTAATCGACTTTACGACACAATCAATATCCCGCTCAAGCGTATCTTGATACGTAAACGAAGCCTTTATAGAAATCCCTATCCTGTTCCATTAATTTCCTTATTACCTGCTAATTCCCAAACACTTTGCTCACCCGTTATAAGAGCGGCTGTTACGAATATTCTAAAAGTCTTAACGAAAAGCACATTCAATTCCTACGAATCGATCAGTCGTTAGTTGCGTATTTGGATATTTTCTCGCTTCCGATACAACGAAGATATTTAGTATCTTATTTGCGATTTCGAATCTTCTACTGAACTGGAGATTATGCATGTGTATACAGTTTTTTTTTTTTTTTTTTTTTAATGCATTGCGCTGGATCTACTTGAACTGTGTTATCTAAATACGGGAGTAGTGACCACGTCACGGGTATATTGCAGCGCTCGAGAATGAATAAATAATGAAAGATATATGGCGGCTATGTATCCGTGACATTTATATCGACGTTGCCCATTATCGACGACGCTGTCGTCGTGTCGCGTCATCGAGGATGCACCCTCGTCATAGCGACGTATAGATTTGCCGACGGATGGCTGTTGTTCTTTAGTCTCTTGCTGTGACTTTTTTTTTTTCTTTTATTTAACTTTAATGTCAACTAACTTTATACACTGAGAGGCACAAAGACGATCGACGCGCATCGTGGGAGATTTGAGGTTACGCGGGTATAGTCGACGGTGGATATTAAGTTTATATGATTTTTATATTCAGATAAATATATCATCTTTATGTTAGATCGTTTTGGATATATTCCTCTTTAAAGAAAAGCACTGCAATTATTTTTATACAAGCCGTATATAACGTAAGTTTGTGCAGTGCTTTCCACGTGCTCTGTCTTACAGATTTCCCAGATTTTTATGCAGTCGTTTGCGGCTGCATTTACTCTCTGAATATTCAAGCTTATTTCTCCGCTCGTTTACAAGCTCCGTACCCTCATATATAACACATTTCAGCTAACTACTATGTGTTTCACTTGGGTTGTATATCAGGACTCGTAGTAAAGCATTTCCGCAGAGCTGATACTTCAATTCTTGAAGTTAGCGACTACTGGGTCTACTTAGTCACTACTGGGAACTTAGCTTTGTCAGCATTCTGCGTACTCTGATAACTTTTTTTCGAACAGTTCTTTTTTTCGTTTCTTCATGGCATCCCAGTTTTCTTTCTGACAAAAATCAATGACGTCATGTTTCTTCCAGAATACTATATCAGTCAGTTACTTCGTTCCCGTTCCACGCTCTATCGTTACATCGCGCAAGCCTTCCGATGCAATTTTAAAGGGAATAGATTTTTCGATATTTTCATTAAAAGTAAAGACAGTTATTACGAATATATCTTTTATGCATCCATCTCTAATGATTGGGTGTAAGTATCATTAATTTCAAAGTGGAAGCAACGCCAAGACTGTAGACGGCGCTAGGCAATCCGTATCATCTCTTACTCACTTTTCAGAAACTTTAAAATAGCATTGGATTCGGTGAAGTTTGCAAACTCTGTGGAAGAGAGAGCTGAAAGTTTAAAAGTTTTTCTAGGAGGAAGTAAACTAGAATTATTTTCTTTATTCCTTTCAAGAAGATTCTTAAAAATAATTTTTCTCTCTCGATAAGCCAGATCTGGCATATTTATTAACCCTTGAACTTATTGCGTAACGATACGTTCAATTGACGTAATATCGTTTGTTAATTTCAACGCTATTATCGTTTAACGTCACTCCATTACTTTGACTCAGTTATGTCAATTTCATTTTGACAGTTTGGAATTTTGTCTATAGAAAAGTAAATTAAAAAAAAAGCGTATCTACTGATCATACAAATTTTTACTGCTAGAGAGATATATGTATTTTTTTTCTTCTCTTTTCCCCGTTTTTTTTTTTTAACCTACTACTTTATTCTCATCGGAGACATAGAAAATGGTTTCGCCAAAGAGAATTGGCAAATCTGTGTAGTTTAGGATGAACGAGTGCAGGAAGTAAGGATACTCCGCGGATCGGCAGAAGCGCGGGTGCAATACCGGCGCCCCAAAGAAGAAGATCACAGGCCTGGAGAACGGGCGGAGTAAAAGGGTTATGGGTACGGGCAGGGGAGGAACCCCTAGGCCCAGGTTAAGTTTTGTAGTGCCCTGTTTTCCCCCCTGTCTCCAGGGGAAGCGACCACGGAGGACCTCCGAGATTGTTACGCTACCGATTAGGGAAAAGATGCTCTCGCTATAGTTAACGGGATCACTCGGGTAAGTGCGCTGTAGTTATCGTATAAAGGATCTCGACCAATCAGATTGATTTCTTCCCGAAATTGACTGTTGTCAATGTTGTCAAGTCAGTCTGACTCGGGATACCGGCGAGGTATCTTGGGCCGGTTCGCGCTACCGTGTTTAGAGTTTTTCTATCCGTGTTTGCCTAGGCGGCACGTTAGGCTCTCGCCCGTGTATATAGTTCGCGTTATCGTGTCGTGCTCCCGCGTTCTGTTCTCGCGAAGTGAAAGATATCGAAAGCGATTTCCCGCGTGTTCCCGAAGTGTATCCTGGTGCCGTGGTTACTCGTTCCCTGAGGATGGACCCCAGGATAGAGTTCCCCGTTCCCGCGGATTAGCTGTGCCTGCTCTGGTGAGTCGCATGGATTTTATTAATTGGTGCTGGGATTTCGAATAGTCCGATAGCCATAGGATATTTTTTTTAACTATTAACCTTCCCATTATAACCTTATGACCCAAAAAGTTACCACAATCTGTCACGTTGACTGCATAACGCGAATGCGCGCGCCAAGCGGCTATTTAATCCTTATTGAACGTCGATACTCACGACCGATCGGTATCGCCAAAAAACTACAGCAATACCTTCGAGATATTTTCAATTTGCGAAAAATCTTACGTAGATTTTATACTAAAGTTAAACGAACGAGTGACGACTTAGGCAAACTTTACGACGTATAGGTTATGCGTGACTCGAGACTCTGCGTCGTATCTTTTTCAGCCTATTTTCGTGACATCTGGTGGTTGTTCCTTTAAACTAAAACTAGAAATAAGAATAATGGGACTATTTGTTATATTCATTACTCAATGCTTTACGCAATGACACTTGTTGAATGTTTACATTGCTGATCCAGCAATATCGCATTGTTACCAACGATACAGTGCTTCCGTCGAACGACAGTGCTCCAAAAATTTATATTTATCGATCGCACTTTGGTAATTGCCTTTAATACGTTCGTAAATACGTGACGATAAATCGAACGTTGATACTATTTTATTTTTCTAATTTTACAGTCTATTGATTTTTGTCAGTACGGTAAATTCTCTAGATTTTTAGTAATTTTTTTTTTTCTTTTTTTCTACCAAATTTATCAGTCTCGCCATGATCCCAGCATGTACATCTACATATAAATAGATGCTCTTTGGCTCGCCTCTGGCCTGCAATAGGACTCTAGGCCATTTCTGTCACGAATGGCTGCGCCCACGCAACAGGTGCACCCTGACCACCTTGGAATTCAGTAAATACACACACCCCTGGGAAATCATTTTGGGTAGCAGTCATGGATGATGGATATAGGGAATAAAAGGGTACACTAGGGTCGTTGATAAAGGGACGAATGCAAGTACCCAGCCACACACGTTCTACACGTGAAAAAGGTAGCTTTGAGCAAGTTACCTAACTGCGCAAAGGTTGCATGGTTACAAGAATTTTTTTTTTGTCCCCCCCCCCCCCCACTCTCTCCTGTAATTTTCTTCGTACTCTGCTTTGATCCTATAAATAAACTTCGTGCAGTGCTTTGGGCAAAATGTAGCCTCGAGCGATCCTGCATTTCTCCTATCCATTTACACGGTCGTACCGCAGCTAACGTGTACGAAGGGTCGCCAAGACTGATCCGTAAATAGGTTAGGTTAGGTTTGGGCAATTTGTTTTTTTTTTATTGGCTTACTCATCAACTATCGTACGAGTACACGCAAGCATGGCGATTACTTTGAAAAATTTTGTTGCGTAGTCTCCCGAATCCCTACACAGTCGATTCCGACTGGATGGTGGTGGTGTAACGAGAAAAAAAAAAGACTTTTTTTTTTATGACGATACCAGGTATCGTTAATTGCTCGAATTACCGACGATGCCATTTTTGTTTCCTTTTAAATTAATATGAATCACTTGAGTTCGCGTGTCAGCATTTGCGTACTCATCGTTTCTCGTTATTGGACGTATGCGTAATAAAAAAAAAAAAAATATTCGCAGACCCTACCTACCGTGTAATCCAGTTGAGAGGATGAGCTGTCAATTTAATAGTGGTTCGGAGTCGAGTGACACAGAGTTTTCGATGCGTTTAGGAAGAGCGTGCAATAAAGAGGGTCTGATTAGTGGTAATTGGAGAGGATACGTATCTATAGTGAGATTGTTATTATTTTTATATATTAATACATTTAATTCGCTTTGCTCCATTTTGATATGTGGATTGGTATGTGCATTAAAAAAAAAAAATTAGATGAAAATTAATTCGTGAAAGGGGTACCCCTTGGGATTTTGATGAGGGGTACGTATGTCTCTCTCTTACGCGCTTAAATCCCCATAAGACTGTCTCTCTCGCACTCGCGGGAGGTATAGAAAATTGGAAAATTTGTTACTTTTCTGTGTGCTCATTAAATGCAGAATACCGGTATCCGGGTACAATGTATTTTCGTGCGCGTCGCGAAGACCCCTACACATGTCCACTATCCCTTGCTAATACGAGGGATGAAAATATCACAAAGCTCCTATCAATTCCCACGACATCCAGTGTACACAAGAATCGTGACTGCGTGAAAGGGTGGCAGGTAATATCGTAACCCTTGTCGATAATAATCGACAACTCCGCGTTCGCTTTTACCTTTAATCACATCCTGTGTTATCGTAAGCTAATATTCGTCGAAGGGATGGAAAATCCAAGTACAAAGGGATGCAAATAAGTAATGATCACGGGATACGATCCATGCGCGTCTATACGGACATCCCCATTCCTCCATTATATATAGATCCGTGCACCTTAGGATACAGACGAAATTTAGATGTTATCATCCGGGTCTCTGAAGAGGTTTGTGTCTTAAGGTGGGACAAAGACAGAAAAGGGTAGTAAAGCGAGAGAGGGCTAAGTTTTGGAAAACCGAAGATCTCACCATCCCCTACGTCCTACACCAGAGCGAGAGGGATGACGGCACGCGAGGGTGAGTATGGTGGGGAGCAGGGCACCCCAGAAAACAGGGGATGGTGGTAGGGATGACTGAAAGACGGGAGATGCGCGACTACGTTGAGCGAGAGTGGATATCGCGCAGCGTGGGAGTTAGTTCTGGTGAGGGCGCCAGCCAGCTCACCCGCTAACTTAAACCTACTATTGCGTTCCAACCCTCCGACCCACCCCAAAAACCTTCACAATCAGGACTACCTCTCCTCTACCTGTCCTACCTACATAGCTAACAATCTGCTTTTGCCACCTTTTATCTACTTATCCGTCCGTTCTCTCTACCTACGACCTACCTACGACGATCTCATCGTCTTTTGCTTCTTTTCTTATTCACTGACGTTTCACGGTTCCAGCGGCTGTGCATTGAATAGGACGCGACGCGCCGGTTCTCTCTCTCTCTCTCTCTCTCTCTCTCGCTTATAAGGAAACATATGCGGGATGGAAGTAGAGTAATGGAACGGGAAGTGTTCTCTCTCTCTCTCTCTCTCTCTCTCTCTCTCTCACACTGAAAACGCAGTTGATGGTACCGGTCTGGGGTCAAAGGTACGCGGAAGCTGAAGAGAAGCTGTATATGACGTCGGAAGGAGATAGATAAGAGATAAGGGAATATTGTCAGGATTTTGTTATGCGGATTTCAGGCTATGATCTTCTTGCTGAGTTAATTCACGACCTGGTATAATGAAGTTCGCGCCGAGGAGAATTCACGCCTCGGAAGCGGTTACGTTACTGATGATGATTGTAGAGAAGTGAATAGGAAGGTGCCGAAGAAGAAGAAGAAGAAGAAGAAGAAGAGGAGGAGGATTGCATTTAAAGAGACATTAATGCAAAGTCGTAGAGAACACGTAAATGTAGGACAGTCGTATTGTTATCGTTTCATGGTGTAACAACTGAGAGAGGGCGAGGAAGAAGAAGAAGGAGAAGGAAAGGGAAGAAAACACCCTGTCTACGTCTTTTCGCAGCTTCGGCCAAACTCGGCAGGAGTCGAGCATCGGGCTCGGATAATTCCGTCTCGGTGACGAGCGCAGGGCTGCGCGCGAGAGAGAGAGACAGGGAGGGAGGGAGTCAGTGGCAGCAGGGTGATAAAGCGTAAGAGAGAGATAGCACGTTGCACGGATAGATAAGCTAAGGAAGAGAGAAAAGGGAGATCAGTCGGCTCGTGGACTGCGAGCGAGCAACATCAACCCCTTGTATTATTCCTCTCGCGTCCATGTTTTTCACCATCTGGGTATCCCTGAGTGCTTTCGAGCTATGAGGTCTACGCGAATAATACACGCCGGCTAAACCTTATTCACGTAATATACTCGATCGAGGGTCCTATAACTTGTCCGACTGTCCACATACGAAATCAATTGCATTCCAATCGACGCTTCATCGAAACGGACACGCCGCTACTACTACTGCTACTACCACTACTCTTCTTCTTCTTCTTCTTCTTCTTCTTCTTCTTCTCTGTACACTCTCTCGATTCGACGAAGAAACCCCGTGGAGAAAAGTAAGCGCGAGTGACGTGGCAGTGCGAATAAATTGTACGGGATTGACAAGAGGATATTGCGTTAAAAAGAAAAAAAGAAAGAAAAAAAAAAACAAAAAAAATCCGGGCGAGTTTCTAACGACAGAGAATCCGCTATAATCTGTTCGGACGATATTTCTTGGCTGCCCGTCGACACCTACGAGGGTCGGTTCGATCGTACGTGAGATACGGTGGCTGGGCTAAAAAAAATCAGCGTGGGAGATGAAGAGTGATATCGATTGATCGATCGATCGATTAAAGCCGCGTGCACACGTGTCACGTATATCAGAGCTTAGGATTAACGTATTTTGGCTATGCTGCAGTCGCCCGTGTATTCTGTCGCTTGGACAACGTCTGCCTGAAGCTTCGCTCTGCTCCAGCTTAAAGGCTCTTTTCTTGCCTGCGTACGTGGGGAGAGTAAAGTATTAATTTTGGAACGAAAGGCGTTTCTCAACGCAGCGACAAAATCTTGCGCGGGACAGCTAATAGCGGCAGCCTGTTGGCGATGATATCCAGGTCGAGAGGGCCGCTCGGATAGAAGTGGCTGGAGAATTTACGTGAGTGCTCTCTCTCTCTCTCTCTCTACTTCAAACTGTAGGTAGATACGGTGCTGCTGCCACGTACGGATCAGCAGAGTATACAGGGTGTCCGAGGAAGAAGAGAGACCGGTTCCAAAGTTACAAGGAATTGGATCTTCGGACCCTCGCAACGACAGGGTGGCAAAGGAGTCAAGACGACCAGTGATTCATCTACTGGAACCCAGTGTAAACGGATCGACTTTTTTTTCTTTTTTTTTTTTTTAAGTGTTTCAAGGTTCACCCGGTTTGCTAAAAGT
This sequence comes from Hartigia nigra, assembly GCA_031001745.1. Taxonomy (NCBI): domain Eukaryota; kingdom Metazoa; phylum Arthropoda; class Insecta; order Hymenoptera; family Cephidae; genus Hartigia; species Hartigia nigra. The sequence continues at coordinate 5,758 of JARPRG010000101.1, read as the reverse complement.
CCAGATGCCAATTTTTCATCATTAAAATCGTACTCTCGTCGCCCTGGTCAATCTATCTGGATTTTAACGTCCGAGTCACGTCGTCGTGATCAGATTGAGATTTTACTAAAGGCAGTCGGATCGCGTAGAGTGAGAGCGTATGCCACAGCATCATCTACCTTGCTCTAAGCTTTGAGAACGTCTGGAGGATAGCTTAATTGCGGACGGTTCCTCAGGAAGTCGACTACGAGGATCCTTTGAAGTCGAAGACGCGAGAAGACTACGGAAGAAGCAAGTACCTAACCACAAGCCAAATAGAGAAAGCACCGGAGCACTGAAATTT
>JARPRG010000096.1:917724-936856 GCA_031001745.1 Hartigia nigra | reverse complement strand
AATATTCTGAGAAATGTTGGAAAATAAGAAAATATGAGAATAAATAAAAAGACTAGATAAAATATTTGCAGCTTGCGTGACGTTTTTATTTAATCTTAAATGCTATCTGCAGCATCCTCCTAACAGGAGATAAAACGTGAGGTTAAGTATAACGATGGGGATTCGTTTATGGGCATCTGAAAACGTGAGATCATTCCAACCACGACTTCTCGACAGTTCTACCATCCCCAAGACAAGGTCAGCTTGAGTTTACGATTTCTCTAAGAGGAATAAGACGATCTCCTCGGTGTTCTTTTTCTTCATCGCCATCTTCGCTTATTTCTTTTTTGACAAAATCGCAACATCAAGTTTCTAGAAGAATTTTACCTCACTAGCCGGAAATTAAAAGAATTTGTTCTTTTTTCTTCCCCCCCTATTTAATTTCGCAATACCACGAAGATTGGATAAAAGACGCCCAAAAAAGGGATAATAAAGTAAATACAAAAATGATTACTACAGCAATAGTTAGTATTTGGACAATACAAAATTATAGTAGCAATGGCAAACATTTTATCGAAATTTACCATTGTGATTGTAAATCTGACTAGTTTATTTTGTCAGTTTTACTAGGATCATAGTTATTTTCACTAGAAATGTCGTTATTTTTCACATACTAACGACTCCTCTTGTAATCGCTACTATATATCTTTCTCCGTGACATTAGTCAGGCTGAAAGCATTAAGGATCCTTTCAGTAGTAGGATCGTTTGTTAACACAAGTGTCAAACGTTATCGTTCTCGTCGCTCGCGCCTCGGCGAATATAAAATATACATTTTAGGATCGTATGATTTATTTGTCGCCGGTTTCGCCATTCGTTTCTATATTTTATCGTAAATCGTAAATCGTATGGGGTTTTTTATTTTTAGAGAGCAGACTGCAAAGTGAATATTTCTGTGAATAAGGCTTTGTGAAACTGTTTAGAATATCGGCAAGCATAGACTGTAAATTTCTGTAAGGGAAATGCGAAAAAATTCTATACGTTATACGAATAAGAAATTCGTAAAGGTACTTTTTCTTGTCGATACAATTTTTTATACAGTCAAAAAGTGGAATCGACTTCCTCCTCAGGTCGATTGGACAATGATAATTAATGTAATTCGTCCACTTTGCGATATGGGCTTTTATAAAGAGAATACTTATGGGATATTATATGTAGCTGCAATTCGTTCTTTCTTCGTCGTTGAGGAATTTTACACTGATTTCCTCCTGAACGGTAACCGGTTGGAAATTGTTTAGGGAACGATTTCTGCTTTAATTGAAAAGTCCCAAGGAAGCACAGGGTTACGTTGATTTTCAAAAATTACGCAGAAAAAAATCATAGTGAGAGCACAGAGTCACCCGCAATCTTTTAAATGGAATTAAAAATTCTATAAAATCAGTCAAAACAGAATTTTTGGTTTATATCGTGAGAAAATAAGAGAGATAAAAAAAACGACGTTATAATTGTGAAGTTTCATATTTTCCATAGTTGTGTCAGTCGTATAGACGTCATAACAGTGTGTGTATTAAGTAATATCAAAAGGAAATTTAGTAGCTGTCGTTAAAGTTTACGTGGCTAATCCGAATCATAATTCATAGTGATATCAACATAACCTAGTTACGGTCTATAAATTAATACAAGCGTCTCTTAACTGAGTTAAGTTTCTAGAGGGGGAGGGGGGGGGGGGAAACAAAAAAAGAAAACAAAGATAATAGTGTCAATAGAGGCAACCGTAGGTAAAAAAAGAACAATGCACAGAAAGATGAAAGAATATAAATGGCGCAGAAAAAAAAGAGTTAGACTGTGTATATATCTATAATACGTATATATCATATGTAATATATACATAAATGTCATAATCGACTTGGAGAATAAAGTTCTAGATAAAATGAACGCTGAATGAATTCTCGACGAGTCGCCCCGATAGACGTTAAACCGTACAAATTTTCTAGTAGCATTCACGACTGAAAACTTATTCCACTTGAGAAATTTCGCGCCAGAGGACAAATTGGCCGAGACGCTGAACGTCGCGACGTCGAAGTCCGCAGGCAGACCCGTAAGCGATTTCTGATTTTCATGAAAAATACGAAGTAAAAATTCCCTATTTTCGTGATATCATTTTAGCTGTTGGTGTCGTCAGTTCATTTAGAATTTTTCATATCGGCCCGGGATCGGCAGGTATGAAAATGACGGAGAATATATAAGGAATGTATACATTGCTTAAAAATCAGGCAAATGACAGACTATATTGAGGATCATGACGAAAAACATGTAAAAGGACTGAAAGCTGAAAAATTTGTCGCAAAGGACTTACCGGGCATTTCCAGTAAAAGGAGAAGGATACTTTTAATAAATGGTAAAAATTATAAAATAATTCTCGTGCGGATTCTCTGTCAGATTCTTGTAAATATTTATTCGTGACTGTATAAAATTGAATTACCAATTAAATATATAGTTCCCTTGATGAGATCCACAAAAATAAAAAACTGCCCGTGTGTCAAATTCTTTTGATTTTACATTCCCAGGAAGTCTTGGCTAAGAAATTTTTGCAGAAGACTTTGCGAATCTGCTTCCACGAGCGATAACATAAAAGCTACGATTAATCTTTTCAGGAGATAAGGCAGTACACGATCCGAGAGTTTTCAGCGTGTGACGCCGCCATTACTTGTTGCTCGTGCGTAGACGTGAGGACTTTTAAAGAACTTGAACGTAAAGCATTTCAAGTGGCAGACACCATTGTCGTATGATAACATTGATTTGATACGCCAGTAAAAGACAAAAGAAAAATGAAAATCACAATAGAAAATCAAGTCGGAAACAGCCTGTAGAGCGCGCCACGGGCAAAGATAAAAGTCTCGATTGAAAATCTGAATTTTTAGTCCCAATGAGATTGCAAGAAAGAAAAAGCAAAAAAAAAAAAGCAGTCCGGCAATCCGGATTTTACGGGATGCAACGGCCCCAGGAGTTTCTTCAATTCCAGTAACCGACATTCGTCTTCCTGTCGCGCGTGGCCGAGTTTTCCGAAAGCTCGAAAGCTCCGGGCATAGTGGAAAAGAAAAGAAGAGAAATGCGTTGAAAGTGGTCCGAGAGTCCAGACCCCCTACAGGAGTATGAATAGTCCTGGCGTCCAGGACTCTCAATAAATATCCTTCCTACCGTGCGTCCGTCCGGGATTATAAGAAAAAAAAAAACCTTAAAAAAACTGATAGCTGCGAGAAGAGTGCACATTTTATTAATGGAAAACATGCTTCGCGTTTCTTTGAGAAATACTTGAAAAATTTTCATTACGATTTCTGTCCACGTCTATGACCTTTTTCCTGGCAGTCTCACGATTTCCCAAGTGACTTCCATATCCTCCATGGTTCCCTTTATCCTGGCTCGTTACGCGAAGGTATAGTTGTTTGAACGGAATAGAGTCCGGATAAACAGAAAAGTCGAGGACGTCGACGACAAAGATATTACGTGTGTAAAGAAAGACGTTGGAAAGAACCCATTGCTACGATTATATAATTTATCCCCCCCCCAGGACTCATCCTAACGGATGGAATACAAAATGACGAAAACCGACTACGTCATAAGGACCGTACATGCATGTAGACAGATAACAGTTTCTGTACCGAAAGGAAATAAAGAAATAGCGAGAGTTTGGAAGAAACGAACAAGAAGGCTCCTAACTTAACCTACCTAGCTCTAAAAAGATAATATCGTAACGTCTTATTATACCCCAGGAAGACAAAGACGCGAAACAAAAGTATTTTGCCGTCCATAATTATCTAGTAGGATTTGCTCCGGAGGCTTTTTACGAGTTTGAAATTATTATGTATTTCATGGGATACGACGTTAAGTAAATATAAAGAATATTTTCACTCAAGAATACAAAGGCATAAATAAAGTCTATAGGTATAATACAATAACGATATTATTATGAAAATAGGAGAATAAAAAAAACAAAATAAATGGTAAAAATAGAGTCAAATTTTACTCATCTTATCAGACGTTATGAGTATCTTCTGTATATAGGTATACCTATTCTGTATAACATAAGTATATGGCACAGTGTAATATCCTAGTAGAGGTTACGAAAATGCTTTCTCTTCGAATGAAAATGTATCTAGAATTTCGGAATTTTACGAAGTCAAAATGGTTGAAAGCACGTACTTACTTCCTGAAGAAAACTCGTAACTCTAACGGCCAGGCCAGGTGTTATATAAACAGAGAAGCTTAAGCGTTCGGCGCCAGCTTGAAGTTAACGTAGGCAATAGGAAATACAACCGTGTGGCTGTGAGCGTCTGCTTATGAAAAGTCTTATACCAGCCAATCCCAAGAGACCGAAACCCTTTACGTATGCTTTGCATGCAGACGCGGCAGCCATTTTGGATTTGCATGTGTGTACAAATGTATAGTTATATACGTATGATATATAGAGACATACGCACTTGCTAATTTCCTTTGCTCCCATTAAGGATCCCGTATAGGAAATATCTATATACATTGCTTCCTCGGAGAGATACCTAGATGCTCCAGATAACTTATATCCCTTGGGGATTACGAAATCCCATGCGATCTATGGGAACCATAGATACAACAATGTATAATCCACATTGGTATAATTTAGTCTGGGGATAATGGGCCGTGTCCGAAGGAGCATTCTGTCCTAAGGGAAAGCTCTGACTGTAAATCTTCGTTACAGAGAATTATAAATCTTAGGAATTTAACACGTAAAGTGATATTTATCGATATAAAGTTGATCTATTTTATTTTTGTAATTCATAAAAGCTTTAATATTACTTCAAAGCATTATTCATTGCAAGTACCATATCATATAATCACGAAAAATCGTATGCTTTGTTTCTCTAAATTCTTAATGAAGAATTTATACGTGTTTGCGTTAACTAAATTGCCAGCATTGACAATTCACTTAGAAATCGCAAGTGTTCCGATTAATTTAAATTAATCCAGAGACAAGCGTGCTTTGTTACCAGGAGCCCGAACTGAATCCTTGATGACTCCGAGTCAAGCGTTAATGCTATCTCATAGCAATTCAGATTAATTATAAGTAGATATGCCGATACTATACTATACTATACTGTATTGTAATTCGTGTAGTATGGCATATCCTGATAACAGAAACGACGTAGTCTCGAACACACTCGATTGAAATTGGTTTCGTTCGTTCACCAAAATCAGGCAATTCAAATCAATGGTATGCAATCAGTTTCCAAAGGTTCTCCACGTCGGCGATAGATACTTCGAATAAATTATTGTACACGAGGGATCCAATACGAGCGTGCAGTTAACGCCAGGGCAGCAATGAACGTTCCTACTATATGTCATTTCCCTTTGGAGTAGTTAAAATAAAATTCGGAAAAAAAAAGAGAAAAAAAAAACTTTACTTTATTACCCATGAAAATAATAAAACCTTAAACAATCCTTTACAATTTTCAGGTTACGTTTACGGTAACGCTCCTATCCCATATGTGTCCTTTAGATAATAGAAAGATATAGGACGACTGAAAAATAACACGAAAGAGTCGAGTCAGGGTATAGTATAACACTGGAAGTAGGTTTGTATCGTAGAGAGTAAGGGTGCAAAATAAAGGGAGGATTTCAAGTGGCCGAGGGAGATCAAGGAAGAGAGTCTGTAGGAGCAAAGAAGGCGAAGACGGTAGATTTCAATCCCGTGAAAATCCGACGTGTTGAAGTTGTCGCAGTTGTGGTTTTCCGGTAAAGTTGTGCCTGGGGGAGATGGCAGCCGCCTGAGTAAGAGTACGGCTAAAGGGTACGGTGGATGATGATTATGGGGTAGTGGATAGGGAGGTTTTCAACTTGCGATCGGGTAACACGTAGGCATCCGGATAGTAAATAGTAGACGGTTGAAGCAGCCCGAGGTTTGTTTCTCGACACAAAAGGGAGCATAAAGTACAAGAGCAATAGTAGTTCGTGACGCCCACACTCTGGGTACTTCTCAAGTATTGTCATCAATGGCGTACGAACCAGGTCTGTCTCTTTGTTATACGAATGATGCTGTGTACACTGACAACGTCCTGGTAATGAAAGTAAAAAAGGTGACGGTTGAAGATGGTGGACACGTGATCCTGATAGTGGCAGAGGGTGAGTGTGATGATGCTAGGAAAGATACCGGTAGTAGCTACTGTAGGTATATAAGAGTGGATATGGACGAGATGGGCACACTTCAGCCTCTAGGGTCCAGTGGAAGTGGAAGACGTGAAGTTCTGAGGTTGCCATGGGCGACATGGACTATTGTTTGCCACGTGGGCTGGTCACAGGGACGTGGCTCCCTCCAAGGGAGTTAAAGAAACTGGGGTTGGACGCTGAGGTCGAGTCAAAGAAACAGAGATGATGATTAAGAGGAGACAAAAGAATCCGGTCAGAGAACTGAGCTTTTTCAATTTCTTTATTTCTCTTTTTGACTTTCTGCCTCTTCTCGGTGTCTCCTTCTTTCTTAATCTTTCTTTTGGTCTCTTTTGCTTATTATGGCTCCTTTAATAAAGTAGGTTACGATAATGGTGGCTCAGAGTATAGTAACGTTGTTAACGTCCAAACGTTGATCTCTTTCTCTTTTACAGAGGGTATGGAGCTAACGCGAGGAAGAGCTTAGCAAGCTCAGAAAAGTTCGAGAAATAAGGTTGCGTAATTGTGAAGGGGCTGAGGAGGTGGGTCGAGAAAGGTTTAAAGGTAGATGAGTAGATTAAAAAAAAAAGGAGTCAAATGTCAAAAGATAAACAAAAGAGAAGGGAAATGGAGAATGTAACTTGGCGTTTCTACGTATTTTTATTCGCTATTGTTTTTCTTCTTTGTAACTTAAAAAAAAATTATTTTTTTTTCGTTTCTTCTCGTTAATTATTCCACCACGGATTCCATTAACGTTATGATTAACTCCTCTGTGTAGAAGGACACGAATCAGTTTTCTACGAGTGAGACGAAGATTCCAGTCGGAAGAACAGGATATACGTAATATCCTTTCACTCCTCATAGATCCTCTACGAAGAAGCAGAAGTCCACGGTTATTTAATTTCCGGAAATAAAAGACACCGGAAGACAATGGATCCACAAGCACTTCACTCGCAAGAGATTCCCATTTTCAAAGTAGCAAACGTTCAAGTTTTTAATTCAAATTGAGATACGAATATTTGTATCCAGTAATACGAATATATAAACAGAGTACATCAATATGGATAAGTATGAGTAACATCGCACACAACTAATCCTACCCAGAGACACTTATCTTGATATTCAAACCACAGTTTCAATTTCAATGTGAAATTCCATTGCGCACAATAAACTCAGCTCCGATATACTAGAAATATTTTTGTAATCCTTAAGGAACAGTAGGTCAAGTAAAAATCTTGATTCTAAGGCAATTCAAAATCTTTCATATCCTTCTTACTTGTACTCCTTTGTACTTGCATTATGAATACCATTAAAAAGAAGTCCTTCAATATCACCACTCATCAGGATAATCGAAATCGATATTATAAACTTATTAAAGACTGACTATATACTGATTATATATTCCATTACTTCATATTATAAATACAATTTTCGTATAATTACACGATAAAGCGTTAAAACTTCATTAAGAATATTCCAGCTGTGTCAGGCAGTATGATAATTGTCTGAGAACAGCAAGATGGAAGCAAGACCAGAATAAGACGCACTAGATAATCGTCAACCCAGTATATGGCAACGTCGAGACAACATGGTCCTTAAACCAGTAGATTTGAATCCTCGTTGCACAGCGTCAACAAGATAAAGCTTAAAGCTATTAGGACAACATCAGATAGCTCGTCAGTGTTGTGACGCACGAGTTATAAGCATTGAGATTATTAAGCGGCATTTTTTAATACGCTATATCTTAGCAGCTACCATATTGTCTTACGCGAATCAGCATAGGCTTCCTGTCTATTCCTACGTATTAGATTCGCGTTACGTCACAAGTAAGTACTTATTTCCAAGTGAACTTCTCGAACCGAACGGAAGACATTGGGTAACCTTTTGCAGGCTTCCATTTCATCGTGCCATCCTGCTAATGCACTTTGCCAAACTTTCGACCTGTCCCCTCAGAGTCCTGACTCCTGAAACGTCACAGGGTAAGTAATGATCCTTGGAAAAGTTGTCAGGGCGCGCGCATGCGCACTTCCGTCCTTAGCACAACAAACGGGAGTACCTTGTATCTCATGAAGAAGCACATAAAGGATCGGTCCATTTGAAAACATAATATAGGTATGTAGGATAGGTACATACAGAAGCTTTTGATAATATCAGATCTTTTCTCCAGCATCCAAGATCGTAGTGTGTATGTGTATGTGTGTGTTGGAGCTTTGACAAAGTTTTCCTGTATTTTCGTATCCTTCTCCTGCGTAAACGGAACTTTGATTGGAAATGGAATTCTTGATATAGAGTGTACGAAAGGTCGCGAGTGAATCCGTCCTGTTTGTTAAGGACGAGAGGTTTCATTTTTTGGAAAGCACTCTCAAGGGACACTTCTAGACTTTTTTGATTGGACGATTGGTCTGTACGAACGCTGAAATCGATATAACCTTATTTTTTTTCTTATAAAATCAAAGGTACAAAGTGAAGTTTGACTTCGCTGTTGAAGTCAAATTAACCTTTTACTAATTTCAGTTTATTTTCTTTGCGCTGGCTACGTCTTATAATACTTATAGCATTGGATAGGTTTTATTTAATCTCAGTTGCTTTGTTCTGTAAACACTGGTCTGTCTCTGATGGTTGATGATGTAGATAAGGGACTTGTCCCAAAGACACAGAAAACGTATTATTATTATATAAGTATAAATGTTGACGAGGTATAGTTTGGGGACATAAATTTAACGCAACGTATAATTTGGGGACATTTTATAACTCCAGGACTGGACTTCAAGAATTATGGATTTAACATTTACATTGAGGTCCGTAATTCAATATATCAAGATATCTAACAAAATCATAATTTACGTGGTACCTTGAAAAATATTGCTTACGTATTTATATACACATTTAGTACGCTGGAAGTCCAAATGTTTTTTATAAATTTCCGTGACGCTACCTGCTGTAAGATACATCATGGAAGAAGCTAAAAAGCTCTAAGTAGATAATAAGTTCAGAATAAAACTTTATTCCGTCTCTATACTTCTTTTAGCCTTTCCCCTCTCTTTCTTTTATTTTCTTTATCTTTTCCTAAGTGATCTTCTCGATCCGTTCAAAAGTAATCCACAAGTTTCCCTTTTCACCGCTTCCTATAACGTTGACTTCGGACAGCTTGGTACTTTCGCCATTGCCGCATCACGCGTCACTTTCTCTCCAATTCCCAAAAGTTTCAAGAAAATCTGGACCTTTCGCGATAATCTTGCTGCTGGGGCGAAACGAGTGTGTTCTGGAGCACCCCGCACATACGACATAACCATGGCTGAGAAATCAGGACGCTCGTAAAGATTTTACCCGACGATTCACCCTCTGCTTCAACATCCTCTTGAAATAGACATATCAGGGGTCGTCTCATTACATATGTTCAACATGATGTTACAACCCTGGACTATATATATATATATATACGAGTGAGTAGGATAAGATATGTAGAGAGATCTTTTGGAATAGATTTCTTAGAGATCGTTGGAAAATCGTCTACGCCATTAAGGAAGTACCTTCGACATTTTCCCTCGATTCCACAAGAAGGAATCTACCTAAACGCGTTTCAGCATCTCCGTCACTATATATCACTAAATGCAATAAAAAGTAGATCTACGTCGCATCGCTAGAAGGCGATGTCTTCCACGACATGCAATGTGTTTCCCAGGTTTCAAAGTCCCTTGAATTTTTTATGCGAGACACAAAAAAGGCAGATACAAAAGTGGTGAAAAAAAAAAAAAAAAAATACGTTAGTCACAAGTGTCCCGTCGACAAAGTACGACATATAAAATATCGCATCGTACGCTCCATACTGAAACTGACATTTTTTACATTCTAACGTTAAATAAAATTTCGATACAGAGCCATCTACATACGCCAATATACAGTGATATTCAGCTTAAATAAACCATCTGAAGTTAGCCTCTTCATTTGGTTTCTATGGTAGAGCCAACTTCAGTACATATCTTCGTATCGACGCGACTCTGTAAATAGGTGTATATACAGACGATGTGTAAGGTCGCAAGTAGATCTGAAAACGTAAATGACGGTAATAGCAGTTTCTGTACTAAAAAAGAAAACGAAGTCGTGTCGCCGTAGGGAAAAGCAAATGTGGTTGGCTAGGGTACTCGCAGGAATTTCATTGAATAGAACGAAATATTTCACTGCAAAGTAATCAAAACTTTATCCGAGAGTAGCTACGCCGAACATAGCAAAGAGACCAGCTACCCTTAAATGGTTAAGTAACTAGATTAGCGGCGCAGACGTAAAGCAAGTCGTGAGCACGAGAGAGAACTACTCATGACCCATGCATGAGACCTGCCAATGAATAAGAGTGAGAAAAGGGCAAGGGCTGAATCGATTAGAGTAAAGAAGCATAACGAGAAATTGAAAGGAACCAATGGCACAAATGAGAGGTAAAAACAGAAGTGAAAAATGCATTGAAAATTTTGAAATCTACGTTAACAAAAATACAGTCTGACGTAGTAGAATTAAAAAAAAAAAAAAAAGTGACTTCGGGTGATATACGTTTCCATGGTTTTTTCCAGGTGCTAAAGCCGCTTTTGTACGGAACAATGGCGGAACGTCTATGTACTTACTATTATAGATATAGCTGGTAGAGCCGACCTGCTCATACATTATGTATCCACCCAGTACCCGTCGGCTGACTAGCTGACTGGCTGGCTGGCTGCCGTACACGATAGAGCTACATCATTGTTTGCGAATCATTGAATCGCGTCAATGAAATTACGACGATAGTTACGAACAGTGTTTCGATTGTGTATCGCGTATGAAACAAAAAAAAAGAGGGTAAAAAGTGTTCAGAGACAAACACAGACCTAAGCCATAGGGAGTACTGACGTAGGTACTTTTTATTTTGACTGTACACGATTCAACAAAGTATATAGTTTCCTCGTGAAAAAGTATTTTGACGAGGAAAGCAAAAAAAAATGTTAGCCGCCATATTCTTTCGAACTTTCAGATTTCCGGCACTACGGATATTTACGATGTAACAATATCCGGAAGTTACTTCGTTTTATAAGCATCTGCCAGTCAGCTTAGTTCTTTTCGAGTGGAATGCGGAGCCAATGCACTCGATATTGCAGAGATACACTTAGGTTATATCCTTACAGGTACGTGCACTTCCCACAGGAATACCGAACGGATCCTGGTCTTTCTATGGTAAAGTAGAACGAAGGAGACGCCACTGTTGTCGACGTAAACAATATACAGTTTGAACATATACTGGCTACCTGGTTTATATTGACGAATTTTCGCCTGTCCTTTTAGTAACTTTTCAGAACAATGAAAAGCAATGATTCGCTAAGTGCATTCTTTGTACATTGTTGTCGAGCTGGTACGTTGAGTGCATTGTGCACAATGCGCTACGACAATTGGCAAAGTCGTGAAATGCTTTGCTTTGTAAAACTAGCTAAGGTTCTTGGGATATAACAGGGTATATACACATATCCACAGACACACACACAGAGTTAAAAGGATGGTACTCGGTACTTGGTACCTGAGCAAAGGAGATATAAAGGTGCATAGGAATAATCGTAAAATAGAGATTCACGTAATCCCCCGGTTGCCGCGCGAAGTACTAGGACTGCTGAATATGCTAAAGGCAATCTAATCCTTGCGACTTGGTTTTCGCGCGACATCTTTTTATTCTTGTATATCAGCGCGTATTACTAGCCGGGAAGAAACCTGCAAAATTCTTTCGCACTGTGTACTCCCGTCGTACGATGTACAGTCGAGAGAGAATATTCGCGTAAACTTTCATTATAAGGGAATTATCATTCAATGGGGAATTATATGATTAAGAGCTTTACTAATCAAGGATGGATGAATTAATGAAAATCCTCGTAAGCGGCTTAGAGAATTTGCCAGGAAACAATGAGACTCGTCAAAGATGAATTTTATAATGTTAATTAATAATTAATCTTGTCGAAATACTTCAAGCTGAATTTTCAATTATAATATTTTATTTCGCAAGTATACACAAACAAGTATCTGACCATTGAGTCACTGAGTAGAAATCACTTTAATTTTAACTTCGGATACTCTTTCGCGCGATGCTACGTGAGAAAATAATTACACGAAATAATTCACGATACGTTACGAACGAAGATTTCTCATTCGACCGAAAGTAAACGACTCGAGTGTCGAAGAATTTCAGTCTACAAAAAGCAGTCATGACTTGATGCACAGTCAGGACGAAGAATAGTCGAGTTACGCCCTGCTTAATCTGCATTTCTATATTTTTCGTCAATCGAACAACACGATTCGGTACGATGACAATGAGAATTCGACTTTCCTCTAGTTTTTACGCTATGCGATCATTAGAAAGGACTCTTCTTCCCAGACGACTAAGTAGTGTCATCCTTTGATTTACCTTTAGGTTAAACCGTCGTGGAATAGAAATCGCGCCGTTACCGTCATTCATTGTTTTCTCGAATCGAACGGGGATCGTTATCGTAAAGTGCAGCTCGTTAAGGCGACGAACGAAGAAACGGCAGAAAGGATTGAACGTTTAAAAATCATTCTCAACTTTATATACGTACGTAAAGCAGTTACGTATTCAGATTTCACCTTGAAATAGGGATAGTCCTTTGCAACGTAATTCTATAGGGAACAATAGAGGCAGCTCCACGATTTACGAATTATCTCTATACACAGTGAACTCACGTCGTGCGATTTGTATTAAAGCGACAGTCGACAGATGTAAATCCAGAATATACATAGACGCAATGAATGATACGAACGATGTACACTAAGTGAAATATAATACATAAAAAACTGTTTTAACTGTTATAAGTGTAAGGTAAAATTTTTGTTCCTCGTTTAACGTCCAATTCTTCTTTTTATCCCTTTTTTTTCTCCTAACCACAGCCTTTTCCCTAATGCCCAGGGGCTATTTTCTCCCACAGGACTTTTACATTCGTCGTTTTCGCGGTGGCGAGTTGCAATTATTGCATCCACTACGAGTAGGCGCCGCTAGCGCCACCAGTGTACTACCAACAGAGTCAGAGTGCTTGATAAATTTACGCGGTACTTTTTCGCCCTTTGGTAATGCGCTGTATAATGATAGGGCAGAAGGAGGCAGGAAGGGCGGAGAAGGAAGGGGAGAGCGATTAAAATCGCTCAGTGGAAAACCAGCCGAAAGATCGTCCAAGCTGAAAAACGTGGCTCGCACTCGAGGTTTCGCGAGTTTGCGTGCGAGTGAAGTGGTATACCGGAGAGACGGAGGACGGTAACAGTCGCCAGGGAATGGACGATGATACAAGTGCAAGAGAGACGAAAGCGCAAAGGGAAGAAAAAAAAAAAAGCAAAAGAACCTTTCAGTTCGTTGCCACGTACAAAGTTAGAGAAAATTGTTTCCTACGTGGGTACGTCTACTTAAATGTCTGTATGGTGTAAGGAGCAGGTAAAAGTTTTAAATGCTACGTAGAATAAGATAAATTAAATTAGGCAACAAAATCTACAATATAAACCGCATAGACTCTTTGCTCTCTTAAATTACGTCACTGAAATACCCAACGGAGATATTTGCGCACGATAGACATATGTATACATAGTATGTATATCCCGTCAGTTTCTCCCCATGAAGAAATTTACCCTCTGCCCCTACCCTTAGATGTTGGATTGAAATCGATCGGGATATCTCGCATGGCTCGTACGACGAAACTGATTCATCTTTGCCGATGATTAATGGGTTCTTAGGTATGGAGAGTGGAGTGATAAAAAAAAAATGAAAAAGACATAGACCCTGTGATTTACATTGGATAACGATAACATAATTTATTACTGGTCGAAAACTTTTGCTGGAAGTATTAAAAGGATGATATTTGGAAAAAGGGGTAAAACGAAACTATGATTAAAGTTCAAGAGATAGGCGCTATTGTTCTGTATTATGTGTTAGAGTGTCTCTTGAGTAGGTGCAGCACCACTTCGAGGGTTCGGGCTCTTTACACTGCGTGCACCTTTGGCTGCTCGGTGCATCGATCACATCGGAGCACGTTTCCGGTTCTGTTTCCGTGAATAGGAAATTTCGATTATATGCAAAGTTCGATGTCAACGTCAGGACTCGTTTCTCGATCGACATATAGATAGATACATGACCTATATGACCTATTGATCAATAGGTCGTATGTGCCAAGCATGGCCGTTCGAGCAAAGTGCAATAGGATTGATGGCGAATATAGAGGCAACTGAATGACGAAGGACGAAGAACGCAGGGTTGGGTTACAGTACATAAAATTCAAATATCATCGCTTTAAAACACCCTTCAGCTTTAGGCCGTCCATGAAATGTATGAAATATTGATGGCCAGTTTGATCTATCTGGTGTCCAGTATATATATATACTGTTATTATATGTACCTTGAAATCGTAAAGCACATATCAGATATATAGCTTGATTTTTTTTTGTTTTCATTGATATCAATAATTACAACCGATAAGCTGGATCAGAGTTATCAGAAAATTCGCTATTTCTGTACGTAAAAGATTGCAGCCATTTGGATAAAAGTAATGTTCCTCTAAGACTATGACAAGTCATAAATATTAAGGCCATTCTTTATACAATTCATTGTTCGCCGGTGCGAATACAATTCTTCTAGAGTCGTAGCCTTTTACCTGCATCGATTGCAGTTCATTTATATTTCATTAGCAGCTACTAAAAATACGACAAAACATCGGTCCATTGCCTATGCCATGACCTACTTTACACAGCTCACTCGCACCCGTGTGAGTACAATACCAATGACTTCCTGATTCTATTTCTGTTATTTCCTCAAACCCTTTGGGAACAGACTCGTACAGTGCTAACTTATTTATCGCATACTTTACCATGGGAATAAAAAGAATTCATGGATCAAGAGATTTAATCCGACTTTATGTCACCGAATATCTTCGCGCGTACGTGTGTGTGTGTGTGTGTGTGTGTATAATATACAGTAAGTACGTACTGCTATAGTATATACAGTCCCTGTACCTTCTGTTATAGCGAAAATCCACTACACCACGTAGCAGAGCGAGATAAAAAATCTGAATAAGAAGAACCCACGTGCTTCCCGGGTTAACGACGAGTGAAGTTACGAGAGAAGAGAGAGAAAATAAAAAAATAATAAAAGAAAATAAATAAAGAAAAATGCACGTACCTGACTTAATCGTGTGTGCTGCTGTATATCTTTTTAGGCAACACAAAGGGAGACGAAAAACTGGCAGGATACGAAGTCAAAAACAAAAATAATTTCACTCTCATTGCAATCGCCGTATCACGAACAAATTTTCGTTTGGCTAATAAAAGTGAAAGGGGTAGGATGAGACAGCCCGTGAAACGAGCAACGGAAGATAATAAAATTTGCTAATTTCCCGTTGAGTACACCTTGGGGATTGCCTGCGTCACGATTTGTCAAATGTCCGCTGGGAAACGGTAGCACGTGGTTTAAACTCTGCCTATACTAACACGGTGAAAGTTACCGTTCATGAGAAATATCAGATTGGGATTTGTGATAACGGAAATAGGGAAAAGATTCCCTTACAGCTGACGAATACAGGGTGACAAATAAAAAACGAACGTTTCTCAATAAAACGTATATTAAAATAGTACACGGTGTATATCAATGATCGCGCAGTGTGTGTCTCGTTGTTCGAGGATCTTGGCCAAGATGGCGCTGATCGGACGAAAAGTGTACACGGCTCGAAAATAGACGCTCCATATTTCGTTACGTTATTACACAGAACGGCCCAATTAGATTAGCACGGTTATATCGGCACAGTGACGGCGTCCCGACGCTCGTGAATAACCGTGACGTAGTGGCTTCGCGATAACCGGTATACGCGTCATGCATAACGTTGCCGTCGTAGTGATAGAATGCGATGTGTTTACAAGTTGAAATTTTACGACATTACAACTTTAATGATGCGTTTTCCTCGTTTATCGCGTTATACGACTTATGGTCGTGTCGTGAAATCGCCGAATAAAAGATAACAGAAAATTGGAAGGATAAGGCGATAAACGAAGGAAAATCGCGAGAAAAGAAGAGAAAACATAAAAAGAAGCAATCCAGATCCAACAGTAAATACATCTAATATTGATTAATAAGCCTTCGCATGCTATTCTATACTAATTCATTCCGCAACTTGACCCTCTGCTAACTAAATGTTATCATAAACTGATTAACCAAGTTAACTGTTAGGGACTTCGCATCATGCATATAGACGCTTTCACTCGGAATGTCTATAGACAATTTTGATGAGTGTTGCGCTCTGGGCGAAGCCTGTATATATCCGTTGATGTATACATTGTAGGGCTTGTATACGGGAAGCCATTAGCGTGCTTATACAAGTTACCATGGTTAACCGAACAAGTAATTATGCGTGTCCGCTAACTTGGATGATGCCAAGAGAGAGAGAGAGAGAGAAAGCTAGAGGACTACATGTATCGACATAAATGCAAAACGCATAAACGTTCAAGTTTCACGACTGAACAACATTTACCTACCCAATAGGATTTAAGATGAAGTAATTCAAGAAACATTATGGCGCATATTAATTAATTATTAATGTACAGTCGAAGCTTTACTTATAAGAAGCCAGCAGATGTAAATCCGCAAGGTGACATACGTACGACAAGTCACTGTAATCTAATAGAAGCTAAATATTATTATTATGCAAGACCCAATCTCACCTCCTGGTCTGATGTGGATTTAACGGAATACGGGCCACCCGTTATACGTGTATAGAACAAGGACCAGAGGTTCCCAATATACACCGATTATTTAAGGTTACGTAAAGCAAAAGGTGTTGGAAATAAACACGTGCATTATTTAAGTTTTTGCATCGTTCGTGTTTTCATTCCCTTAAATCATAATTATTAAATTTTTTCAATGCGTCTGTACCATGTAGGGACTCGCTATATAGGTATAGTCAATTCGTATAGTTATACAAAACTAGGAATAACGGCTACCTTAAACTTGAGAAATTGTATACATTGAGAACTCCTGAGCTATATTTCATCCATTACTCTCTTAGCTGACTTTTTTTTAGCATTACAGTCACACACGTCAGTTAGGTACTCACTGCAAGGCTTTGAGAAGAGTCGCGCAGCCATGAAAGCAAACTTTGGATCGCGTAGATATAGGTGAGATAGATACGAAAGAGAGGACGTTAGTATATTACGTGTAAGTAACCTGTATACGCGTAATTATGGACGTATCGTGCACGTGGCAAAGCTGCAGAGCGGGACGTGAAGTAACGTGTTCTCGGCGATTCAATTCCCTGGCAAGTGGCCCAGGATGCAGTCTAGGGATTTTCTTTGAGTGTCAGCGAACTAAAGCTTAATTCAATAAGACGAGTATAGCGCCGTGTTTAGTTGCGGTAAGAAAATGAGGAAGACATTACGCATGCGCGACTCTGGGAATTTCACTGTTTGTTTAATCGGCTTTGGTCGCCTTGGTAAACGTTGGCACAGCCGAGTGCACAGAGAATGCACCAGGTGATCGTACGGATTCTGAATTACTGCGTAAAATCATTGCATCGCTGCATAAAGCAACTATATATATCTCCTTCGTGCTAATTCAAGCTAT
Organism: Hartigia nigra; assembly: GCA_031001745.1. NCBI lineage: Eukaryota > Metazoa > Arthropoda > Insecta > Hymenoptera > Cephidae > Hartigia > Hartigia nigra. Next base: position 919,100 of record JARPRG010000096.1, on the reverse strand, counting down.
GTATGCTTACAGTGATACCTACTGAATATATATAGTATACGTACAGCGCAAGATTTGATTAAGTATACATTGACTAATAGTAACATTCAAATTCTGCTATTCACTTATGCACAGTACTGTATCTATATGACAGATAAAAAGAGTATTACGTATATCTATAGTGAGACGAAAATACTTAATTATTATCCTGTACCAATTGCGTCATGTTACTCGTGCAATTTTTGAGATTAAATTTTTAAAGCTTTCGGAAATACTCAAAAATTAATCTGGCTTCGCACCAGGCCTAGGAACCACCAATTCTAACAGTTTGGTTAGGTTAATTAAATGATGAACCAAAAGTTAATTTCCGTGTGTGTAAACAATACGGTTATAAAGCGTGATTTAGGGTAAACCCGATGCCCACAGCGTTTGACCTGGAACGTAGGTCATTCCGGGTCGGTAAATATAGGAGAACAAACCAGCCGCGAGTCGAATGCGAGAGAGATTCTCGACGAACAGGGGTTTATCGATCTGTTGGGAAGAGGGTGAAAAAAAAAATAAAACAGTTTCGAGCTGGGGGAGGGTAGTAGGTAGACACTTGAAAAGGTCTGTGAGATAATCGATCGGTCACGGTGTTTCTATGCGAGTGCGAGTTTCGTTGAGGATCCCGAAGATGAGGGACTTGGGTATGGGTATAAGTAAAAGATATAGGTGGCTATACGGTTTAACGTAAAAGAAAAGAGGACAGCAGAACGGCGACAACAACGAGGACCAGAATGAAGGAGACACGAGATAGAAGGAAAAGACTTGGAGGAATACCGCGAAAATAATTCGCATGGAAAAACGTCGACGTTGACGGATGACGATGCCCCTTGGGCCGAAGCGAGATCTCGCTTTGTCTCCGTGAAAAGACTGGTGCACCAGGATCCTGATGTCCTTGGGTAAAAATACCCGTGTCCTGGGATCTATATGAAGTAGGTCTGCCCATACGACCAAGTCCCATTTCTCGACGAAATCACTTTTTTTTGTTCCTCGTAACAAAGACATTTACTGGGTTACATTAGGAAATGTCTAATGCAGTGATAAGACAGTGGACAATGATGATGACGATGATTACCCAAGCTCCACATTATTGATCGATTATTTGGAATTGATGGAAAAGTTACGTATCGTAAATACTTCGGTATACCTAGACTTAATTTCTAGTCTATTGTATTAGTATAATAACATCCCCGCGAATAAGCAGAGTTGAAAACTGGTTACTTGCGTTTAGTTTGGTCTATTTATAATCGTGACGTGATAAACAAACCAAAAAAAAAAATCTTACCAGCGCCACGATCCAGATAATGCTCGCCATAAATCGACCATCCAATATCCATAAATAAATACTGCCTGTG
>JARPRG010000096.1:907352-917624 GCA_031001745.1 Hartigia nigra | reverse complement strand
ATCTTACCAGCGCCACGATCCAGATAATGCTCGCCATAAATCGACCATCCAATATCCATAAATAAATACTGCCTGTGCAATTGAATTTTCCCTTTAATATACTACGACACGACTATTTACGCCACGATGGACATCGACATGTTCATGTCCACAATTCGGGGATGGATCAAAGTTCTTGTAATATCGTAAACTAAAAAGCTTTAAGTAATGGCTTTGTTAGACACAGGTTCTTATCCTTAAATCCTATAGGTACCAGGAGCAAATTGTTTCTGACGAGTAACGTGAACTCAAGTTTGTAACTTGCCGAGATAAAAGCATAAGCAACTTTCTGGGAGGATCCAACCACCTCAGGACTAACTTATCCCGAAGTATATCCAAATCGTTTATAGTTCATCGAGGAGTAATCGAACCGTTATGCTTTGTCGCTAAAGCAGGAATGACTTCCGTTAAAGTGTAAAATCGCCAATCTCTTGGATCATCTAAAAACTCCAGAAAGTTTTTTTTCCACGTTAAGGAATTACTTTTAAATTTCCCGCCTAGCCAGTAACACCAAAAAGTAAACTCACTAAGAATACTATAGATTTTGCTATAGTCAAAGCACACACCTACGATTACATCTACCTTATAGTACATACAAAGTAATTCACGACCAACGGTACCGCCTGAAGATGGTTTTATCATAGAAATCAAACGAACAATCTATAACTTCAGGTGGCGCGTTTGCCGCTAATAACCCTGTATTATATTATTATTAAATATATTCTTGTTACCGAACAAATGACGAATCTTACTGGTTCACACAGCACGTCGACAGTCGAAATGATTCTGCGAGCTTAAACGAGTATAGTGAAAATCCATTAGCTCAGAGGCAAATGGAGCCACGGAGCAGAATACAGTCACGTTTTTCGTGTTGGAGCATAATTCATCCTCCCTCGGCTTAAATCCGATTGCTCCACAAAAATCTCTAATACCAGCCTAGGTAGACATATTAGGTGTATATATACACATTATATACATACACAAACAGATACTGTTCACAAAGCATACCAATCGCAGTACGATAATCTACATACATAGAATATCAATCATCCCCTATAGCATAGGGATACAGAAATATTATGTTTCTATAGGATGACATTGAATCAATAAAAAAAAGCTCAAATTTATTACAAACATTTAATATACGTACCGAGATTTGTATATTAGGCATCGTCACGGATTAAACTGTAGCGGTCGAAACTCTCTCGCGAGTGACGCATCGCCCGAAGTCAGGAACAATACTAAGAACAATACGAAGACTTAAGGCCAGGTTCACACGGTCTCTGGCTTTTACAATCGTATCGTGGCACCATACCAAGACCGACCCACAGTTACTCTCTATCTCAGTACCATCACGTTCTCTGGCTCTCCCAGGAGTCTCGCCTTCTATCTAGAATGTCGCGCGACGTTACCGAGCGCGCGTGCGATTTCGCTTTTACATTCCATGAGAATTGACTTGCACTCTCGTCAGTCTGATCAACGTAGCAGGAGCGAGGATACGTTTGGCCGGCGGGTGCCATTGAATTTCGTATAACAATTTATACGATTAAGTGATAGGATTACGCGGGGACAAATGATTACTGATTGCAAGGATGAATTTGATGGATATTACCCAGGATAATTGTCCCGTAATGGATACTATACAATTCGTAGCCAACGAGCCAACAGCCGAATCGTATAGTACCTTTAGCGAAACTTTATGAGATGCGTTAAACGCGCGTTCGCCTGATGACTTCGTTATATATTGCGATACTTGTTTTTACGTGCCTTTACCACACGTAAGGTTACTATGGGCAAGTCGTAACTTAACTTAAGGACTGTAGGTACGCGGACGACGATCACAAACGTACCCTGGGAAAACCTCGTACGGATAATGAGGATGTTAGCTGGCTTCTCTTGCGAGAAACCACGAACGTTATAATCCGACTCAGGAGTTAACTGCAAAATCCCAAGACAGGAGTTCTCTGTGTTATTCGTACGTATAGATATATATAATATCTTTATCCTTGTCTTTCGCACGCTTAAGTACATCCTGAGATCCCTCGACACATTCTCTCCGAACAGTTTCTCTCTCCCAGTCTTCCTAGGCCTGACTCTTAGTGATCCCTGACGCCTGAGCCACAAAGGATGGTCGAGACGATGAATCGCGAAACTTACGAATTGACCTGTGTCTCGGGAGTTGACGCCTCGTTTGCGTCATTTGCCACAAGCAGATGCATATCCCGAGTGAAAATGTTGTGTGCAATATTACAGATTCTTAGATAGCTTCGTATAATTGGGAATAAATTTGCGAGTGATTTTATCCATGCGTATTTTGTTGTATCAAAACTGATCAGTAACCTGCATATATATATATGTAAAATTTTAGAACATTTTTACTCGAGATACACCCTGCGCCCGAGAATAATTCCTCGTTAGCGTAAGTATCACGTTGGAGAGACGGGTGCGAGCTGATAAAAATTTCGTAGGAAATGAAAACGCGAAGACGAAGTACTTTTATATCCTGGCAAATGAAAAGCGAGTTATATAAGGAACAAAATGCCGGTCGGAGGAAATGTACAGTCGTTTGAGATGTTCGATTCAGAATGAAAAATCGTTTCCATTTACGATCTCTGGTTATAGCACAGTCACCCTTCGCCGGAGCCATATGCCTCTAGTGGCGTCATTATGTTTACAAAGAAGGGAAGAAAATCTATCGATAAAAATAATGGTTATCGAATTGTCCATTGTCGCTATAGGGGAAAAAAAAAAAAACAACTTTAAAACGATCAGTCGAAAGCGATCGAAAACGGCTGCTCATGCGAATGGACATAGTATCTGAACGTATGACGATACATATAGTATATATATATATTTTTATGCGGGTCAAAATGACATGCTCCCAGGAGCAGAATTGAATAATTTGCATCGTCAAGTGTCTTCCTATAAGAGGAGATGGAGATGAGAGGAGGATAAGGGCGACGGGGGGAAAAGACAGGTAAATGATCTTTAGGAATTTCCATCGATCCTCGACCTAACCAAACCCGCTTTGTTCCATGTTGCCCTACTGTCTTTACTCGCCAGTTCACTGTACCCTGGGCGATGAAATTGGCGAACGAGTCACTCGGAAAAATTCGCCACGTCAAGGTAAAACGGGATTATACTTGGTTTTTGGGGTTGACGTTCCCATTGACGTTGGCGTATAGGACACGTACTACGCCGGGGACTCGCAGATTACACTCGAGACAAGGGAAGCGAATTAAGCCGAAATTTCCAATTGGTCCTCTCCTAAGGGAGGTTATAAAAATGCCAGAGCAATTTGGGAATCGACATTGGCACGACGAGAGGAGGATCATTAAGTTTTATTGTGATACCCTTGGGAATGAACACTATGCCGTGACGTTATGCCCGTGATAATACAATTCGACGATGAGTTATCGCTGATGAATAACGTTTCGATAAATACACCATGCGTTTCGTCCGAAAGCGAAAAAAGGATTATCCATCATCATTATAGATTTTATTCGATTTCATTGGTTTACGAAAGACTTGCGATTTGCTGGTACGATGTATCCGCGCGGAATTTCATCTTAATGCGAGCAACAGCAGAATTGGCCGAGGTATATAAGTTCGCGAAGAAGGGTTTGCTGACATGTAAATGGAAATAATACTAGGGACGCCTAAGGGTGGGATGGAGCCCCTTCGTGGAATTCTGAAGAAGTCCTAGTATTATTGCGACATTGGGACGAGGCGAAGGAAAGAGGGTTAAAGAGCGAAAAGAGGAGAAGTATCAATGAAGGAAATAATCAACGCTCGGAAAATTCGTACACCTTAACCTTGAAGGAGAAGGGTAAATGTCGAGCGTTGCGTGAGAAAGTGAGACAGACATTACATATATCCTTAAGGTTAAAATGCAACAGCTGAGCGAGTAAGTAAACAAGGAGAGGAGAAAGTTAGAGAGAGAGGAGAGGCGGCGGCTCTCGAGAAAAACGCAGTTAAACGAGATACCGGCACTGAGAAAAATAAAGGCGGCGGCAAGTACAACACAGTCGGTTCAGCACATTGGTGATGTAAATTTTAGATATGCACTTAACTAAAGTGCACTTTGGATTCGCGTTAGTATCCTTGCATTCGGTCATATTCCCATCATCAATTCTACTCGCTGTATAATATATATATATATATATATATATATATATATATATATATTCTATAGTTCTAAAGTTCTCTCAGTATGCCCGCACGTAGCTAATGCATACACAGTAAACAGATGACGGTAAGCAGAACAAGGGAATATCCATTGAAACTGCACAGTGAATTAATTAACATTGAACGTCAGGTGAATTGCGAGCACGAAGGTCACTCGAGGGCAATCAATTTCTCCGTCAAGAGTTTTCTAGGCGTTTGATTAACCAGAGTCAATAATTTTCAGGGGATACCTTTATATTAATTATTATATAAGGTAAAGGGGAGTACGGTCATGGTTGGATAGTAAAAGAATGTCTCTGACCGAGAATTATTAAGGTCCTTGGAGTAAGATAAGTCGATTTTAATCGACGCTTAATCCGCGAGTAAGCGAGTGGAGTGTTTGAGACACCACAAAGCAATGTTTTTCAAATGTAAAACAAAATCGCACGACCGTGTTAAACCGTGTGGTGGTATATTTGGGTACGGACTGACGCAGATTGTCGTGTCGAAGGTCGTTCTATCCTGTCCGTTGCATCCAGGATCGCAAGCAGAAGTGTGTTAGCTTAACGTGAAATAGCAATAATTATCCAGAATGGATTGGCTTGTTGGCTCAGTGCAAATGGAATTACGAGGCTTTGATACAAGAACCTGAAACCAACATAAAGGACGCGTAACCGCTGGTGTCTCGACTGGATCTATACGGGAACTAGAGTACCAGCCGTCATTCATTGTTTCATTTGGCCGTTAACCATCGTTAGCGGTCGTTTGTCCGGGCGTCGACACGCTCTGCGTCATGCCGCAAAACCACGACCGCGTCGTCAGGACGAACGATTAATAATTCCAGTGTTGTGAGTTTCAGTGTTTTATCCAAGTTTTTGCGCGTGACCTAGCTTCGCCCGTTTTCTTTATTTACTTGTTTTTTTTTTTTTTTTATGTAAGGACGCACGCGCAATGACGGTCGTAACATTACAAATAACACGTAATTGATTAGTACCCATTTTTCTTGGCTCGAATATATAAATACGATATTTCTTGAGCTTGTGGTCGCTCGAAACGAACGACGGATCTTTCTGGCATGGACGGGAGCGACAATTATCTTACCGCAAAGAGCTTTGTAAACAAGTCTAAGATCAGGGACAAGGCTTCTAATCTTCGTAGTCGTAACACGCGATTACACCTTGTCGTTGTCAGGGTGACAGGAGGATCTAATTATAGGAGACGCTAGTACTCGAGTCGGATGACACAAGACAGTGCGAGGTTAGGAAAATAAGAAAATCTTATTATTTGACTTGCATTACGGGTATGAGAATAGGGACGAACATATATCTGGGTAATACGTGGCATTTCCTAATTCTGCCAATTTTCAAGATACGCGGAATGGGTATACCTCCGTTTCTTCGTGAATTTAGTGCAGGGTCCTTGAAACTTGACTATCCTTCAGGAGGTTTGAGAAATCGAGGTATTTCAAAGCGTGGAATACCTAGGAGAGAGAGAGAGTCGAGACAACAGGAATCGAATAGACGATCGTTAGTTCCTACGTGGAATACGAAATGAGCTCAACACTGTTTGCCCAATGGAGATTCGTGCAGGGATACGGAAGCTATTGGCTCGAATCCAGGGGTAAGAATATAGCTCCTGCAGTATGGTACAGCACCAAATGATGAAGTGTACACAAAAGCGAAATAACCGATAAAGTGTGTAGAAAGTATAGGGAAGCTTCTCAACTTCTTGAAGAACTCGAGAAGAAGAAGGCGCGTTCCCATAACAGGGAGAGAAGCCGAGCCAGCGGTTTCCTGATTCTATTTATCCTGCATCCTGTTCATCCATCTGAATCACTTGCACAACCTTTCTCATGCTACTCTAAAGGAGAGCTTGAGTAGGAATAGAAGAAGGAAGAGGAGGAGGAAGAAGAAGATGTAAGATCCAATATCCACGGAAGCGGACCAAGAGCGTTTAAACGCTAGATACTTATATATATATATACTATAGAAGTTTCCCTTGTGCGAACATAAAGGTCTTGCCGTGGCTTGGAAATGCGAACGCATTTTCGTGATCTTCAAAGTTCCGCTGAAGGAAGATTCGGAAGAGCGTGAAACTCTATCGTCGGCGGATCCTCGTCCCTTTAATGTTCCTGGGGTACGCGCAAGAAGAGTTCTGAGAAGATGACTTTGTCCTCGGGTATCCGAAATAGGAAACGCTCGAATGACACGAACTTCCTGCTGGAGACTTTCAAGTGCGGATTTTGCAGGTTATACCTCTTGAAAATCAATAGGACTTCCTCGCGATGGAAGATCCATTTAATTTTGAATGTGCAAAAGTAATATTACAGTATATGCTTAAGGTATATTGCTATCTGTATTACTACAGCAGTCGACGGCATTTTCTGCCTGAGAGATTACACAGAGTACGTATATAGCACATAACTTGTAAACATTGAGAAGGGAACGGAAGCAAGAGGAAAATCTTACTGAAATCTGGGAAGCTTGTAAGTTTAAGTCTGAAAATTATGGGGTGACGTGTATTTCGGTAACAACTAGAATTTCCAAGGTTTCACCCAGAAGCAAATGACAGTGTAGCGGTTTGCTGTTCGGCAGGATTGAGGTTGAGAGATGTAGGTAATTACACTAGGGGCCATCGACTTTAGTGAACCGGAAAAGGAAGCCCAGCTACTCGTAATCCATACCAGTGCTTAATCTGTCCAATAGAAATTATTGGCATATCGGCCTATCCAAACGTTCAATTGATATTACGATTAATGAATAACAATTGATAAGAGATACCTGCTTTGGTCAAAAGTTGAAATATAGGAGAAATCTTATATAATTTCACGTGTCACCCGTGCGAATGATTACGCGCAATTATATATTACAATTGCGTTATATAAAAAAGCGATATTATACAAATGAATTAAAAAATTCTTTTTTTTTTTTTTAATTAAGATTTAAGTAAACCATTTAAATGTAGTATAATACGTGTTCTATGAAGTTTTTGAATGTACAATCAAGTATATCCTAAGGATTATTCATTAACGTAATAAACTACTCTAGGATCGTATTAGGATAATCATAGACGAGCTGCAGTCCTTGTAGATATCAGGAGAATAGCAACGCAAGGATTAGCAGAGTATATATGTACACGAGGTGACAATAGCTCAGTGTAGACGATCCTGATTGGATAGTAATTAGTGCCATCAATCCCAGTCAATTAAAGGCTTACGATAATGAGAAATATAGAAGTCCATTAAATCCCTAACGAGGAAGGTATTGGAAGTAAAAAAAAATTCTACTATCGTCTCGAACCATAGTTTATTTTTTACTGAAAAATAGTTTCTCCTGTATTCGTATCTCGTCTCAGAACTCTAATCCGATTACGCGCCAAGATCGATACGTATGAAAAATCGTGACGAGAACAGTACGATTTGCCTAAAGTCCCAGAGAATGTTTTCGGAAAAAGTTTTTCAGGAAAAACCGAAATTAAGATGGATATTGATAGCACTAAAAAAAACGTGTGAATTGATTTCTGGATTTTTTCGAAAAAATCAATAGAATCTAATCTAAAAATCATAGTCGTAATCCACTAAGACCTCTACGTTAAACATAATATTAGGAGTTCTGGTACCCGATAGATTTTACCTAGAATTCCGCAAATTTAACCGCTAAGAAAATCACGATAAATGCATCAAACTGTTCGTTCTAGAAAGTCATCGTCCTTCATTTATAATAACAAACCATTAGTTATCCCGAAACTTTTCAGCCTTCTACTAGGAAAGTTCGATTCGCCAGGATATTGGTAGAGACTGGCTGTGATCGAAACTATCGACAGAAATGCGATATCCAATAACCGGAATGGAATGGCAGGAGTGCACTGCAAAAGAGGGTTAAACTCCGTAAAGGTTATTGGAGCCAATTTCCGGCAATGATGATGTACACGCCACTCCAGAAAACCGGAAACCGGTCACTGGGAAACATTCAAAATCCTCTACGTCCGTCATCTATTAGTATTATAAATGATGCCATGAACGCAGCTAAGATCCTGTTAAATCGAATATATATGTATATATAGCGAAATAGGAAAAGAGACACAGATAGATAAACGCTACCAGGTGGTAAAATCCTCAAGAGCAAGAAACGGTCTCAAGGCTCCATGACGGGTTACTTAATCGATTCGTTGATCTGGTAAACCAACAGAGATTCCAGATCGAATCGAATGTAAAAGAGAAAAATAATCTTCGTAAAAGTCATACGGGATCGATTAGTTTCCGCGATGAAGCGGCTAAGGAGAAACCGGCTTCATTATCCGATCGTTGTATTGGCTACGTATATAGAAGACATGTAGTCGTAAACTGTATCTTGCCATGAGGTATATATTGCCTTCCATTGCTGCTTGCTACCTTCCTTACTTGCACGTAAGCACTATATACAAAAACTTGGTCAACAGCTAGCTAGCTTCAGTGGCCCCGAAAATGGCATCAAAGATTCTCGAGGCTGCATTGCTGCAGTAACATGTTCCTGGCAATTGCACTTAGGATGCACGGTTAGCAAAGCTTTACGCTTCGATACGTGAAAAGTAAAGTAAAGAGAAGAAAGAAGAGCAAAGGATCAAGAGAACTCGGAGAATTAAATGAAGAGAGCACTGACCTCGTAAAGCGTAAGCAGCTGACCATCATCTTTAGCTTCTCCGAGAGAAGCTGTGGTATCGTGAGGATATAAGGTAGAGAATAGGGCCTTAAAGTAGTACAGAATTTAACCGAGATTCGACAGTGGCGCTGCAAGTCAATTCCCTCGTAATAACAAGTAATACAATTTACGAATAATCTTGTCTTCTGTTAATGAATATAACTTCAAATAAAATATTTATAACCTTCGATACCTCTTCGACGTGTCTACGATTGATTAGGCGCAGAGTAATTAGGTTAATTATACGTTGATGTTCACTTTACGTCATCAGCTCATCCTATCTATTCCGACTGCATAATTTATTGACTCTGTTAAATCTATGCCCTCTCGTCTATTCGCTGCTCCTTGTACTACGTGAAACTAACTGTCTATGGGAATTCTCTCGCTTGCTTTAAATTAACCACTTTACCACATTAGAATGGTAACGACCCACTTCAATTAAAACCGATAGTTTCCCTGGGCTTAACTTCCCTGTAAGCAATACCAAAGTGGTCCTGGTTCTCCTTTAAGATTACCCATAGAATCCATTGATAACCATAACCCGGCGAACTGATTGACATTGATTAAAACCCAGTCTAGTAATGGATCCAGCAACGCACACTCGATAATATTATAAAATTAGAAATGCAGACGGAAAATAAAATTATTTTACAATTTCTAACATCGGATCGATTTTCATGCTTTTCTCGTGTATGTCTCTTCTGTATCTCCATATAGCGTATCTCTCCCCCGTATTCAATCCGGAATCACATAATCTGGGAAACCCTCAGGAACGAGGAACGTGGCCACAATATCGCGGCTGGTAATCGCATTGAAAGGCATATGCTAGTCGCATCTAGTGAGGCATATATTACGCCTAGAAAATAGCGCGATTAGATTCCAGTGACGTAATCGCCGAAAAAGTTAAACTCCAATGTTTTCAGCATCCAAATAATAAAAATGTATACGTACATATTTGTATCTGCGACTAAGACATTGAATGAAAAAAAAAAAAAAAAAGTAATTAACCAACACCGAAAACATAAAGATTTATTACTGACGTCTCACTCTAAAGCAGTAAGGTAAATAAGGAGATAAGGATAAAGACAAAAGAGAGAGAAACACTGTTCGCACAGGCGTCGCCGTTTCTCTTCTAACTCCACTGAGAGAAAAGCTTGGCTTTAATACGCAGAAAATTGCGGATTCCGTCGCGACGCATCTTCCCGTGGTAAGATCGATGTCTTGCGTTCGTGGACCTATCTGCGTTTTGTGACGTATTTTCTGACCACGCGAGATCGATATCGGTAAGACGTCACCTGCAGCCGTCCACCCCCGCTCATGCATCCGCAAGCCACGGCTGGGCGCCAGTCAGCTTTTGTTTCACCGGTGCCGACGAACCGGTATGTCCTGG
>JARPRG010000096.1:894294-907252 GCA_031001745.1 Hartigia nigra | reverse complement strand
TCAACTATAGCGATAGCATCTTTTCCCTAATCGGTGGCGTAACAATCTCGAAGGTCCTTCGCGGTCTCGAAAAATCACGTCACAGTTTATACAATGCATGCATCTATATGGATATATGTATGTATATGAGGGAAATTCAAAATAAATTTATCGTAGAGAAGATACGAAAGAACATTTAGCCGTTGATACGATAGAAAAGGACATTGCTGTTAATTGGCAAAGTTACGGGTGGTGCCATTCTGGTCCGTGTCATCACGTGTTCTCTACCTATAGTTAGTAATTGCGTTAAACGATCTAACGTGGCTTGGAAGGCAATTCAAGTTAATATAGAATTCAGAACGACGCCAACGTCGTCGGGCTAGATAACGCCGTTTCGAAATGTACTGGCACTTTGAAATTCGTAGAGTTACCTACTGCGAGTATTGCCGAGACTATGACGTATGATATATATATATATGCAGGACTTATACATATATGACTTCGAAGCAAGGAATACGTACTTGGCTTAGGATATAACTCAGACAAGATAGTAAGATATCCCGTCTATAAAGCAAGTGATTGATGAGAAAAGTCCGTTTGAATAAGTCCGCTCGCGTTTCCTTTCCAATTGGATATCCGGCTTGTTCCGTGAGATCTGGTATTTTTCACCGAAATTATCCCCGTGGAAACGAATATTAAATCACGAGAGACCAATCATTGTAGGTCAAAGGTCACAGAAGTTCTTAGGGAGGTATAGCATCGACGCTAATAAATGTACAAAGAGAATTTAGCTTCATTCTATTTTATCGGATACCTTGGCTGGTTCCTTGACCCTTGATCTCTGGCTATACTCTCTTTTAGATAAATTCCGCTACGGAATCACTTTGTTGGAAAAACCGTTGAAAAAGTTTCGCGTTCAACCTGCTCATCCCTTCTAACTCGATCGGCTGCTTCGGTAGAGCGTCCACACGTAAGTCCAAAACTAATCGGCAAGGTTATACGAGATAGTCGAGTAAAAGTCTGAAGGAGTCGAAACTTTCCCAAAAAGAAGTGAGCCATGAATTCCCGATTTCTAGGATCTTTCCGGACCGATTGCCGGTTGCGTGATCAACGTCCATTCTCTTTGTATCTTCTCCATGCTACGTGACCACCACCTACTGCAGGTCTAACCGAGACGCGTGGGTTCTAATTATATTTTTCTATGTCAAGTATCATAAAACTATTTGTACGTAAAAGATAAAAAAAAAAAAGATCAATGATCGATAACATCTTTAAGATAATTTTCATACTGAATCCATGAGACACTCGTTTTAGATCCAGAATATGCGAGTGCAGGATTTTTAGATATGCAGGAGGGTCTTAGCCGGGCTAAGCTAGCTTTTCGGATTATCTCGCAAGAATTAATCTGTACACCTCCTGTTTGCACTGTTATTCAGGCTGACACGAGACAGGAAGGAAGTAGCTCACTCGACGGGTAAATACTCTCGGTACAAAGGGATTTGGTATAAGTCTGTCTAGGTATACGTGTACGTACGCCTCATGCATACTATATCCCAATGATAAAGATATTCAAAGGAATATTAATCCAGAACGTTCTACTGCACTGATATACCAATTCACAGCGGGCTATATCGTACTACAGACGTAAATACCTGTATTCCGTCATAACTAAGTTGCAGGAGTGCACGTGACAGATAATAAAATCGTATTTGAATATTCCCGCCAGTTACTCGCTAGTACGACCGTATTAGTAGACGCGTTCTCTTCATGGTGCATTATACAGGTACTCGTCGCTCACGCTTTGTCAACAAGGCCACAGCCTCGACTGCTTATTAAACTGAAAATATTTTTCGTCCGCACACAGAAACCGAATGAATTTTGCAACGAGCACAACGTGCTGTACATTCAGTCCGCTGTAGTGCGGCGTGTTTGTTTCGTGCAGGGGCTAATTTGCATTTTCGTTTTTACGTGGGAATTTCGTCGGAACCGCCTATATGCCAACTGGACGTCATGGATGTTAAAAAGTAACAAAACGGGAGGAGGAGAAAAAAGTGAATAAAGTTCGGCAGAATTGCAGCGGCACGCACATCTATTTGCAAGGCTGTACCTGCACGTAGAATCCATAAATTAACGAGAAAAATCTCGTGCGCCGGTATTGGCGGAGTTTGTTATTACGTCGGACATATCGAGGAAAAATTCTTATTAACATGGACGATGATTATTCCTCTCGTCTATCAGATTGGTAGTTTTGTTATTCGAGATTTTGTTAAACGATCTTCCAGCCTGCTGTATATAAATTGCGTATAACGCAAAAGAACAATGGCAAATTAGCAATCGAACGTGAAACAAGTTCCTGTCATGATCGTACCTTATGTATAAAACATGGTGAAAAAGAAAATCTGAAAACTGCAAGAGTCAAGATAATTTTATAAATATACATACCGTTTTTCTTATGCAAAGCTGTCGCTTCGCGAGAGAGAGAGAGGGATAGGCGTAAGCTCTGCAAGAGGCAAGAAAAAGAGGGAAAGAAAAAAAAAATGTTACCATAAAACTGATAGAGGTTTTCTTGAATTCGTGAATAAATCGAAATCCAGGTATTCGTCCGTGAACTCGAGGACGTAAACTGGTCCTCAAACTTGTCTGTATACCGAGAGTCCATCGTGGACCAGGTGAAGTAGCAACAGGAGCAAGAATGGTGCAGATAAGAAAAATCTCGAATGAGAAGTGCGAAGGACAGGGAAACGGGTTTGTCTGGATGAATGGAGAAAATAAACCAAAGCCTTTTACTGTTTATATATATATATATATATATATATATATATATATATATATCTCGATTTTCTATGTTTTACATTACGCGTTTGGCTAGGTAGAAAAGAAGGTATCAAATTTCAGAATTTTCAACGAATATACCTTGAGGCAAGGTGGAGAGTCGAGAGATTTTATTTCCGAATCCGCGATCAGTCATTTTCCTCTCTCCTTTTCTTTCGCCGATAGTTCCAATCCCATGGGACATATAATCCCAAAAGCGAGTGGTTCATAGTTATCGGAACCGCCAGTTCTCAAATTGTTTCTTTGAGTAGGTTCGTTACCTTTCTAAGACCAGTCCTAACCTCTACGTGAAGGGATTCACTAGGAGAAGATACTATTGGAATTCATGGGATCGTATCGTTTAGTGGCGCTATTTGGAGAAAGCAGACTTCTAAGGCAAGATCGTGGAGACCATTGGAGAAGTTTGAACTTAGTTGTTATAGTTACCGAACGTCGTACCTTAAAATCCTGAAACGCTTACTGGCAGCCGTCCACCTTGTAATCTTCAGTATTAATGGCGGAAGAATCAAGGAAATCAAGGAAATCAAGGACTTTCACGTGGAACACGTTTCAACCGGCTTAACAATTCCGTAACACACTTTGGAATTACTAATTCCTGACGATGGGAAAGTGTTAATTAATCAGTCCCTACTTTCATACAATTATCTGAAGGTCGGTCAGCTGTATCGTGCGAAACGAATCATCGCGTGGTATATAAACTTTACGGATAAAATTGAAAGAAAAGAACGACTGAGAGAGAAGAATTTTTGGGCGTCAGCAAACGCCAACTGTAAAACATTTTTTTTTCAAAAATATCACAAGAGAAAGATGAAATCATGAGCAAGATATTTTTCAAGAAAAACAAAAAAAAATTAAACAGGAACAAAAAGAGTAAGGGTAAATTCGAGATGTATAAGTAAAAAAAAATGTTAAAATCAAGAATGCTAATTAAAAATTGGCCAATCCAGTCGACGATGACTCGTTACGCACTCGACGGACCTCCCGTACACCAATTCGCCCTTTAATTGCCTTTTCGCCACTTGTCCGGAATCTACGGAATTTCAATTAAAATTATCATCGATCCGAGCCCCATATCCTGGCCTGTCCATCGGATATTGAAATTTCCAATGGACGTTCAATTTTCGTGGAATAATGGCCATAGGGAGCGAGTGCGCAAGGGAAACGTAGTAGAGTTCGCAGTGAGCGAGAGAGTGTCGGAGAGAGTTGCTAAAAGAGAAAGAGAGAATGAAAAACATAGAGAATATATATAAACGAAATAGAGTGAGCGAGTGAGTAATTATTTATTGCGTGTTCGAACCAGGGCCCCCTAAATACACCCAACAAAGATACGTTCAGTATTCTAAATATGAGAAGCCCTCAGTACCCATAGTACAGTATTACTCTAAGATTACCATCAATTAGGCTGGGTTAAACCAATTTTAAACAGTGTAAACAAGCTAATTGTGGTAATGACCATAAAAGGTATTCAACGCCTGGATCACTCTAATTCCTATCGGAATTCGATTCCATATGGATACCGCGACGTAGCCGAATGATCTTCCAAACAAATCCAGCCGCCTGATTGCTACTACCAGATTACTCAGCAGTTCCGCCCCCATGTTTCGCGCCTATCAGATTTCAACCAAAATGTAAAACGCTCGTAAAGATACTTCAGCTCATTCGTTTCCAATAGAGACTAAGGGAAATATTCAAAGATGTAAACGGTGTCTATCTTCGATTTTTAGCCTCTGTAACCACTTCAGGTACTACGCGTGCTCCGACTTCCTCACATTAAATATCAAACGGACTCTAGAGTTTGTCAGTCTTTGGAGTTTGAGATTCAATTCTTCAGAAGGATTTCAAGCAACTGGGCAACAGTTGTTAATGTGTGGCAATAAGAGCGACGTAATAAGTTTGGTGGGCAGACTGTGGGAGAGGAGGTGCCTATTGATTTTTCATTGATACAAATGCTTGTTAGCTGTTTTTATAGATTGTGCTAATATGTTCACGCCACGATAGCCTGGTGTCAATAGTGACGTCAAGAACCTTTACATGAACATTATAGTGAGTGAGTGAATGAGAGAGAGAGAAAAAAGAGACCAAGTGATACACGTTTCGCATCCGCCAAGTATTTTCGATCGTTCCACAAAAGAATAACGTGATAGTGCTGGCACGGAAAAAAAAAAGTCATATATATTGAAATACATAGACTTTATGTATATTCCACGGGAAAAAGTGCATGCGCCACCAAGTTGGCGTGTGCTCTAAATTTACATGGCTGACGCGTCAAAAAATAGGAGAGAGAAAAAAGGGAGGAATACGAATAAAAAAAAAAGCAGAATTTACTATAACGACGGGAGACGAGAGAAAATATTTCTGTTATCTAGTCACCTTCTGTATATTTATCGCGAGCATCTTTAATGGTGTATACACGTTCTTATCGGATTCGCAAAATAATCGCAGAGCGCGTGATGTTTTTGGAACGAAACAAGAGAGTAAACAAAATTCACGGAGGATCAGTATATTCGCGATAACTCGATGTTGGCAAATATCGAGTCACGTAATTTCATATCGTCTTGTTTCACGCTTCTGAATGCGATAACGTGACGGATTTCTTATAAGCGTAAAAGTCCAATGAAATTATTAATAAATCATATATGGACGTACGTACGTGCTATGTACTACTTTTAAATATCTGCGCGACCGTGAAAACATTTCATTTGTTTATGTCATGCGTTTGACATTTTCTATGAAACGCCGACGGTCATTCAAATAAAACGATTGCATTTCATGCCGCTAACGAGAACATCGAGTGACGTGACGCGTAACTGACGATTGGAAAAAAATATAATTGAAGAAAGAAAAGCAGAAAGGGAACACAGAGATAAATAATCAATACAGAAATGGTGTCTTTTTGCAAGACCAATCCCTCTGCTGTTCCTGTGGGATTTACATATATCGAAAAAGGATGCTTTTGCTTCAGGAAAATATATTTCAAACGATTTACGGCCATAGAGCCAAAATTGGGAGCGAATTATTTTCGAATAACTTTAAAGATCAATTCGATACGATACATAACAACACCTGCATATTATGCCTAAGACTATTAACTTTTATGCAAAATCGATATATGGATTATGCACTACTCTATTTCCGTTGTACATTTTGCGTATTTATCTCACTCTGATTTTGGAGCTTGACATTAAACTAGACACTTTTTTCTTTTACTTTTTTTTTCGTATTCTTAAAATTTAAAGTTATAGATAATTTTTTTGATCGTATCACGACGGCAATAAATGCACTCTTATCTTCTTTTTCGTGTAATTGATTGACGTGGGATATTCTCGTGATGTTTCAAGGAAATAGAATTGGAAGTGTTTCAGGGTGAGTCTGGTGAATAATAGCAGCCACGAATAACGTATGAATATCAGTAAGACTTATAGAGTTAATCGTGCCTTCTTTCAAACTTGATTCGAACTTAAGTATTTTGCGTATAAAACATTCGTTTCTTAAACGACAAACTCACAAAATTGTATAACCTTTAATAAGTGGTTAAAAAAGAAAAGAAATTATACATCAATGATGCCGGTATAACCAAATTATACGATCTCGATAGTGTTATCACTTATCGCCAAGTTAAAAACTGAGAAAAAATGTTATCAAAGTACAAAACTTAATTGTCATAACGTTTCGTGGAATTCCACGTGCAATTGATTACGCCGAATTAATCCTTTACCTCGTCTAACCTCGCATTATTTACATTACAATTATCTTTGACGCATCACTGTGATAGAAATTTTATATCTAAATTATTATTCATATACCCTACGGAATACCTGAGCATAATTATTTTACGTTCTGTGATCGATCGCCACCTCCGCTGCGCTCTTCTGTCACAAAATACAAGAGACACAAGATAATTCCGTTATGCACGCAGGCAACGTGGCCCGAATACAAAACGGCTATTTTGAGCGAACAGCCATTGTAAATCGGTCGAGAAACTTTCCTGATTCAAGTACCCATTAAGTAAATTCCCCATGGAGAATTTTGCGATAGATTATTATCTGCGGCTTTGACCGTACGTGCGTAACAGTACTTATCGCAAGGTCTCTCTAAAAATAAATTTAATTCCCAAAGCTGAACGAGCGTGACTTTCCTGATGGTCGTTAAGCAGATCGTCAAATAGAATTCCCACGGGTACTTTCAATTTGCAGAGATACCGTGTAGGTTTTGCTTTTTTTTTTTCCCGGCTTTAAATTCAAGTTCAACGAGAAGCTTGATATCAGTGAAGCAGCATGCGACTCTCACATGCGTGGTCATTGACGCATCAGGTGTCAGTCACCTCGAGGTACGTGTGTTGCGAGTGGTTTTTATGCTTTTAATATAACTACTTTTGAGTTTATCGAGATAATTAACTGACAAGATGGATTGTTTAATTTTGTTGTGATTAGGATTTTTATAATGTCAAAAACGGCAGGATCTTATGAGAGTTCGATGTCTTTTAACCTAGAACATACTTACGGGTTATTAATGTCCCATGAAATTCTTTTCCCTTTCACTGCAAATAGCTTGTGGCTTCTCAGTCTTTGGTGATTTGGAAAAGTCACGAACACGAAATCACGGCCAAGTAATGCACGACACTGCGGCTTTACAAATTAAGCATGCCTCTACGCGTTCACCGTTCCAGTGCGGTACAGGTGTACTGCACTACTCAGCAGATCAGCTGCTACTACTACAGCGCGGCTCATTTTGCGATGGTACCATTGCGAACTATTAACTTCACTGCGCAGGTCAATTTAGAGACCATATTAGAGCGTTGGATTTGGCATTGTGTTTATTGTGAGAATTCTTGTATTACGTGGTTGAAGACATGTGTATTTATTTTGGATTATTTATTAACTTGTAATACATTTTGTAATACTTGTATTTTATGTACATTACTGACAGTGACTTTTGTTTTTGTGAGAAACAATTTGGTGAGTGTAAAGAAAACGAACTGACAGGACGTGACTGAAGAATGAATTAATGTTATTTACATTGTTGTAAAGTTTAACGATTTTGTGGACTCGTTTGACTAATAATTATATTTATTACGATTGATATTGTACTAAACTTTTGTATCCTGAAGATATAGTTAAATAATAATAGACAAATTATTATCGCGAGGTTTCTAACCTTACTTTCTGGCAATTTTATTAGATTACTTTATTTGATTTGATCAAGGAACGATTTATTGCTTGCGTAATTACATATATTAAATCTATTAAGTCTACAATAAGCATTCATCCTATAGTTCTCATGAATTCCGATCCAGGAATAATATGCTTTCAGCATTGCAGTTCCAAATCAGTGTTTTGTAAACAAGTACCAGACAAATGTCCTGTTTGCCAAGAATTTCTATCTACTTTTATTGTGGAACCATTTCGTTTACCTTATCCATTTGTTAATGCTGCCGATAATCCAAGTACTATTATTATCAGACCGTCTCAGGGAGATTTTCTGAATAACTATAATGCTACTAACGATTTGCATATTGGTATAGTCAATTCCGATGGAACTATTTTTGAATATGACAAAAATGGGCTTGTAATCGATGATAATTTCAGATGGCAAAGCTGCTTAGCATTGAAAATAGTTTCAGAATCATGGGAGTCCCATTGGGATAATACTATAGACATGATATCCAAAGATTCAAAGTGGAGCGTGACAAGCTACGACGAAAATACTAATAATTGTTTTAACTTTGTTATTGAATTTTTGAAAAAATTAATCTATAAGGATATTGAATTTACGAATAAGGAGGATATCTGTAAGATGTTAATACTACCAAAGATTCAAGATGCACTGAGATACATTTCTTTTTACAGGAAATTAAAAGAGAATGATCATTATATTCCATAATAATTAATCATAATAAGTGCAGAAATATGTCGATCAGCAAATTTAAACATTCTTTATTCGGTATAAGATATACTACGTTGTACTATAAATCGATTAGGCATATAGCTAGTAATATTGTCCAAGATAAGTATGATGTAATTGTGGTTGGTGGTGGACATGCTGGCACAGAAGCATGTGCAGCAGCAGCAAGAATGGGTGCAAAGGCTCTTCTTGTAACACATAAAAAAAGTACAATAGGTATGCGTTCTATCAATATCACTATTGTGATATTTGAATAAAAATGAATGATACTTGTTTTTTTATTTCAGGCGAAATGTCCTGTAATCCATCTTTTGGTGGAATTGGCAAAGGTCATTTAATGAGAGAGGTGGATGCATTGGATGGTATTTGCTGTCGTATATGTGATATATCTGGAATTCATTACAAAATTCTTAATAAACGAAAAGGCCCGGCAGTTTGGGGTTTAAGGGCTCAGATAGATAGATCGCTTTACAAGAAAAATTTGCAAGCAGAACTCTTCTCAATGCCTGGATTGGAAATATGTGAATCGGCTGTAGAAGACTTAATACTAAAAGGAGATTCACCAAAATGTTGTGGAATTATTCTTAGTAGGTATATATGAAATATTATTTAAAAAATTCTTATCGATACTGTTATCTCTTTCCCAGAGGATGGTATGAAGATATTCAGTGATACAGTTGTGATTACTACGGGTACTTTCCTAAAAGGGCAAATAAATATTGGATTGGAAACACGACCAGCTGGTCGAATCGGTGATGAACCCAGCATAGGCTTAGCAAATACTTTGGAGAGATTAGGCTTCCGTATGGGTAGATTAAAAACTGGTAAAAGAGTTTTTCATGAATTTGAATTTATAATTATGGCTTTCAAACTTAATAATTTCAATGTATTCATACAGGTACACCACCACGATTGGAAAAATCTACAATTGACTTCACAAAATGTCGAATTCAGTTGCCGGATGACCCACCAGAACCATTTTCTTTTTTGAACGATCGCGTTTGGATACCTGCTGATCGACAGATACCTTGTTACTTAACAAGAACTAATGAAGGTGTTGCTAAAATTATAAAGGACAATTTACATTGTAATCGACACGTTACCGAAGAGGTGACAGGGCCAAGATATTGTCCTAGCATCGAGAGTAAAATTTTACGCTTTGGCAAAACGGAGCATTACATATGGCTAGAACCGGAAGGTCTGGATTCGCCATTAATATATCCAGGTGGAATGTCATGTACGTTGCCAGCAGATAAACAGGAAGAATTGGTCAAATGTATTGCAGGATTAGAAAATGCAAAACTAGGTATACATAATATAGCATAATATAGAATTTTTCCACAACCCAGCGAATCCAGTAAATACCCAAAACTAAATTATATTTAAATTGTTTTATAATTTTCAGTGAAACCTGGATATGGAGTGGAATACGATTACATTGATCCAAGAGAATTGACTTATGAATTAGAGACGAAAAAAGTACCCGGATTATTCTTGGCAGGTCAGATAAACGGAACAACTGGATACGAAGAAGCTGCGGCACAGGGAATTATTGCAGGTGCAAATGCAGCTGCACGGGTAAATATCCTGTATCTTCATTCTTAAACATTTAATATACATATTTGCATGATACATCCTTTGATATATTTCATATCGTTTCCAAAGGTTTTACGAAAGCCACCGCTCATTATTAATCGTACTGAGGGTTATATTGGAGTATTAATCGACGATCTCACCACTCAAGGAACAACCGAACCATATCGAATGTTCACAAGCCGAGCCGAATTTCGACTAAGTCTGCGTCCTGACAATGCTGATCAAAGACTTACAGAAAAGGGCTACTTGACTGGCTGTGTTTCGCAAACTCGTTACGACGTGATGTTACGTATGCAAAGAAAAATGCAAGAGGCAATTCAAATTTTAAAAGCAGTAACAAAGCCAGTAAACGAATGGCGACGATTGCTTCGATTAAGAAAATGCAAGAATCCATTGAAAACTACAGCATTTGGCGTTTTAAGCATGGTTAACGATGATATATCCTTCGAGAAGATTATTAATGTAGTACCAGATCAACTGGCACAATTTTCAGGAGACTCGTCTTTGGCTAAAAGACTTAAGGTATTTGTGCAGTCACTATATGTTATCATTAACAAAGTATTTCTATTCAAATAATGGATTTAAAAAATTGTCTATATTTCTTATATTCTAATGAGTGTATAAAGTGTATATGATATTAGCATCTGCTTTTCATGGTTGTATTGCCCATTATAGATCGAAGCTTTGTATGCCAATGCGATCAAGTGTCAATTAGAGGAGGTCCATGAAATAAGACAACACGAAAGCATTGTTATTCCAAAGGACATTAACTACGCTTCGTAAGTCGTTAATATTTTTTCAATCTATTATTCAAACGAAATATTACATTGAATTTTGATTGAATATTATTAGTCACAGCTGCAAGAAATTTTATAGTACTCAACATGACCGATAGGCTAATCCCAAGAATTAAGTCATTCGAATGACACTGACTTCATAATATTATTTTATCTTAAGATCTCATTCAACTCGTAAATTATGTTAAACTATTAATCGTAAAAACGTCCTTTGACCTTTATAATTCCAATATGCACAGGACTGCACTGTGCCTCTCCTCCGAAGAACATGAGAAGTTAGCAGCAGTACAACCACAAACCGTAAGCAACTAGAGAACATTTAAGTTACTTCAATCAGACTGCTTTTACCAAGCTTTTTCGTCATCGTCATAATAAATTTATAACGCTCATGCTTTGACAGATTGCTGCAGCAAGCAGAATTGCTGGTGTCACGCCGTCAGCCGTACTGCGACTCTTAAATTATGTAAAACAAACTACCAACCACAAACTAGCCGAACCACAATAAAGAGTTTAATACGTAAAACACCATTCGAATTCTATTTGCATTGGCCAAAGGAAAAAAGAAGTTACCTCTTATACAGTACGAAACAACAATGGAGGTTGATAAAGCAATTTACATCGATGGCGTATCAAATGATACATATTGTTACAGTAATCATGATACTTTATCAGTTAGTAAGCAAGTCTCTAACATTTATGAAACCTTCCAAGAAAAGCCATTTATGAAATCGATCAAGTTTATCGACCTCTATTCTGCACAATTATCAGCACCCACCGAGGATTAACGATATTTATAAAACAGATGGGAGCGACAGAAGATGCCTGGCGATCGAATCCAGGAATCATTATCACAATTATTATAAACAAATTAATGATCTCTCAGTTTAAACTGTGGAGGTTACTGCTTCGACGTAGCAATTGCAATCATGATAATATATATCATTCAAATAATCATACTATACGAGAGTGGTCTTCATACTTTACAGGGTATATGAAACGACTGTAAAGGAAATTGTATAAAATAAATCTATGACTGAACGTACCAACCTACAAATTTGATGAAAGAAGAGATATAAAATGGCAGCGAATCACGAAATGCTTACTTTACATTATTTTTAAAAGGGGAGCCTTCATTATTGATTCAGCTGTATAAACAGTATATGTTCTCGATTGATCGCGTGAATGTAAATACTTGATGACTTTTTGATCCTATTCTTGGTACCAGAACCTTTTTTAAGGGAAGTGTCTGTTAGAATGAAAGTATAAGAAACTAGTTTACGGAAGGGTATAAGAAAAATAAAAAAAATTATACAAATCAGTTGTCTTCTACAAACAATGACATAATAACGATGCTACAGGTGCTCGGGTAATAATTACGTTACTAATGATCGTACACTAATCGCTCTGTTTTATTCCATTACAGCAATAGAAATACTGTTAAGATACATCATAGGAATGGCGTACAATCGGCAATGATTTCATTGATGTCTAATATGATGATTAAGACGCATCTAACGATTATGGGTTACTCCTAGGGAACAAAAGTCCACACAAGAGACCATTATATATATATAGAATATATAACATATGAGTTTATGGGTGACACTTTAGTACTATTGTTTCATTCGCTACGATATATTTATTTAGCCTCGACTGCTCATCCCGCAATCCTATAGTATAATATGCGCTCGCCACTTTCTATCGTTCTGGCAGGTTTTTAGAACACTCAGTTTCTTTGTTTTTTTTTTTTACAATTACAGCAATACGACTGGATCGATGATAACTCGTGCGATATTTTACGGCGGATTAAATTCATATTACAAAAATTTATCAAAATCGTACAGTCGGAATCT
>JARPRG010000096.1:857659-877854 GCA_031001745.1 Hartigia nigra | reverse complement strand
TCTCTCTCTCTCTCTCTCTCTCTCTCTTTCTCATTCTTACAGAGAGAACGGCAGACCGGACAGGTATATCGTTTCACGAAGACGGTCAGCCAGCAAACTACTTGGCAAACAGCATGATGCGTAACATCGAAGGCGTGGAGTGCATATTTTTTTTTAAACGTAAACGAACCCGATAGCTTTAACTCCAGATGATGAATAATTATTATCGATTCTCTGTATAAGAATAAACTATAGTACAGGATGTGGCCGTCTAAGGTTTCGATGGGGTATTGACTTTCCCTTGATAGAATTCAGTATCTTTTCTCCATGAAAAGTTACTAGATAGCTATCAAGCATTGTAATGTCCTACTAACAGATAGGAAAGCTACGTATAGGGTCTAACGTTCGGTTGACTTTTATTTCACGGGTAAAGAAAGATACCAAGATTTATTCGTGTAAGGTATGAATTTCCTGAAGTAGGTAACTTTCGTGAATTCCGTAGAAATACATTTTACGAAGTTTGTTTATCCCACGCGCAGCTTGTTAAAGCGATGTTTCGTTTCGGTGAACGCGGCAGACGGATACGCCATGGTAAATGCGCCCAGTGCATTCCCATAAACTGGTTTAGCGATGACCGGAGAGAGTGCGTGGAGTATATTCTTGATTTTTTTTTTTAGTGAAAGTGACTGTGTATTACAATATGTATGTATGCCACTGTGAGAATCTTGATTTTCGATGAAAGCCACCCGAGAAATAAGACAGCAGAGTAGAAGACGGAAGGTCGAATGGAAAGTGTGAAGTGAGAAAATATAGAGGGAAAAAAAAAGAAATGAAAAAATGTCTGCGACGTCGCGAAAGTCGAGACTGTGAGAATCGTACGGCGACTTTCCACTAGTGAAATCCTATTTCCATGAGGCACGTCGCACATACGTGGGATTTAGCTACGTGGGTTACCTATTACTATTTGCACGAGTTTGCACGTTGCGAAGGTGTCAGCGTAGGAAGACACTATAGGATTGGGTATCCTGGAGGTCCTGCCAAGACGAGGCCTGCGATTCAGGATGGCTTGGCCAAACGAGTAGATTATAGTATATACAATCTACTCTGTGTAATTTAGTTTGTCTGACAGTAACGTAGAATAAAAGTAGGAGAAAAAAAGTAAAATCCTGATTAAATATAATGTCGGGCATATACGTATATATAATTCAATCATACGCCGATATGGCAAAACGTTTGTTTCGTTCAATGGATTATTGTGAAACTGGAAACGGGATGCTATTTGAAAATCCTCAAAGTGATTAAATCGCCATTTTCAATAGTAATTTTCGCGAGAGCTGTGCATTTTCGGGTGCGCGCTAGCGAAATCAGAAATCCATTAGCGAATGATCGTTCGCTGATTTGCCGCGGATTGGCGTCCGCGTGGGGCCACGAAGTTTTTGCGAATTTTCGAGAATCCCTGCGACCGCGGCTGACGATTGATTAACGACGTGAATTCATTGGAACGCGTTTTATTAATTGGCACGTCGAATGTCGTTACCCATACGCCGCCACCACGTGACTGCGTAGAGCGAACGTGAATTTTACGAGATTTTACGAGGTAGCTAAAGTGACAGTGAAATAAAAAAAAAGGCATGGAAGTTGACAAAAAAAAAGATTGAAAAGAAATCGAACACGACTGTTCTATATATTTACGTCAGCCAATGAAAAACAACCATAGTGCAACGTTGATGGAATTTATGAAAACGTTACATTCATTTCCAATCCGACAGAAGGAATTTCAATTTTTTTTTTTTTTCCCCCTACAAAATTCAGTTCGTTCGCTGCGTAAAAATTACCACGAAAAAGATTCTAGTAGGTATGCGGATACCAATTGAGTGAAGATCGATCGGATTGCAATGAAAGGCACTCGCATACCAAAATTCGACGCTTTTAACTTTGTCCAAGTAAATTCCTGGTTCGGCCGGTCGTTGTTCCCGGGTGGATCCTCGATTCGTTGCCGCGCACTAAAAATACGCAAAGAAGGCAATTCCTCGCTCGACAGAAGTCTCGAATTATATTTGAGTCTTTGGAAAATAATCGGATGCTTCGCGACTTAACGACGAGGAGCTCTGACGAATTCTTTTGGGCAGCTACTTCTTTTTCCGGCACAGCCATTAGATTTGTTTTTTTTTTTCTTTTCTTTCTTTTGCGCTGCCCCTAGAAATTCCTGCGTACTCTCGTGGACAGCAGTTTAGTGAGAAGCGCCACTAGATGGGTCTGCCATAGAAATCCGACGAGATAGACTGTAATCGTGGCGAGGTGAAAAAAAAAGCAACGGATACGTTGAAAGAAGATTTAAAAAAGGTTTGAAAAGGGGATTAAGAGAAAGAGAAGGAGGGAAAAATGTAGAAAAAAAAAAAAGAAAAAAGGCTCCTCGTTAAGCCAGTTAGCGTAGGTGCATTCTAAATGCTCTAAAACGACGGCATCCTGATTACAGATGGCTGCAATTAACTAATTGCAGCAGTTTCCATTTCACTCGGATAGTGATATACAAGTACCCTGTACACAAACTTATGCGGAAGTCATACGGTTTCAATTTAATGGATTAATTTTCAAAATTTGTTCAACCAGAGAAGACAAAAAGGTTCGATCAAAAAAGTTTCCTCTTTGACTCTCCAAAAATGTATTCCTTGGACATGGCAAAGCGTACGTGGTAAAAGAGAGGATTGCGATGAACCCAGTAATACCGGAAATACCGGTGAGACCTAATTAGCGCCAAGTTCAGCAAGAAAAAAAAAAACGAATAATACAAGAATAAAACGCATAATACGCATTCCAAACGGTCAGTGACATCGCGAACGTGACAACAAGATGGAAACTGCAGAGTCAACAAATTTGCGCTGCTTCTCTACTTTTTTTTGTTCTTCTAATATTCCTAACTTTTTTTTCTCTCCTCACTCATTTCGTAGCATCTCTATTAATTCCTCTCTGTTATTCATTCGAGTTTCTCTCGGTTCGCAAGTGCGTGACGTGCGCTTCCGCCTAGCGGGCCAAGGACCTGTCCGAGTAACTGTCCACACGGTCTCCGAATCGACTTCCGGTATGTCATTCTTAGCGTTAAATTACACCGGCTTGTTCATGAGACACATAGAGCGAACCTGTACAGTCTATACACTTGTAACATGGACGTGGCCATTGCAACTTCTTGTTTATCCAACGAGGGTAAAATCCCAATACCTGAAACATTTTTCTTCGAAATTCTTCAAAATACCCTTTTTTTCGCAAAGACCACTTAGGCCTTCTTACGGAAAGATTTACAGCTCTACCCGAAATAAAGGACGCTATCCAAATACTCGGTATACCTGTAAAAGACCTTATCCTCATCCACGGAATAAAAAGGATCTAGTTTAGTTCAAAATCACCAGATGGTACGTCCCCCCCTTCAAAAATGGTAAAACCCCACAGATACCATAAATAAAAAATCATAAAATCCAACAACACCCATCTGCAGTTGAATTGTTAAAAAATAAATGTTTCGAAATCAATAGATACAAATGACCATAATACACGGATACCTATAAAAACCAGTTTGTTATCTCATTACGAATAATCTAACCTAACCTACACTCTACATAAATCCAAGTGGATAGGGTGACTTTTGCTCTAGGTTGATATTCAATTAATTCACCGTATTTCCCAATTAAGTCACAAGGCCGGCAACGCGCAGCTCACTACATAATTCCACCCCATCCGACAATTGATCGAATCAAAAAATAAACTATGCGCGTACGTATCTCTTTTGTACCCTTTCTTCTCGAAAATTGAGAATAGAATACAGAATCGACGGCACTTTATTAAATATTCAACAACGCGTATGTTTAATTAACATCGAATGGGTATCCGACTTAAAAGGAAGAAGATACCGTTTATTATAGCGTGGCTACCGCAAGTCCAATATGTCGCAGTGATCAAGCCAGTACTGTTTGTTTATCCCACATCAAAAGGACCGCCGGTTAATCAGAACGTGCTTGGCCGCGCAGGCGTACGTGCATCTCAAATTTACGCATCCCTATGGAAAACGTTAGAACGTAACGAGAAAGTCGGAGCTGGTTTCAAATGCGTATTCCGCGTCAGCCTTATACGACACAGTAAACTCCGCAAGACTGTATATATAGATATGTATGCTAAATATAAAAAAAAAAATAAGTATCCCGTCAGTCAAAGGTCTAAGAAATATTCGTGGATACCACCGAAATTAGGTATGATACGTTATGGGGCACCATAAATTGTCGCGCAGTTTTACCCCAATTAACTTGAACTAAATGGCCACCCCGAGGATGCTTGTCTGGAAGCCTATATGGTAGAGCCCTGCCGATAGTCGATAACCCTCGAAGATATAACGACGAGGGTCCTGACTAAACGTTGAAATCCTGGGATCTAAAACGTAGGATTTACGGGCGACCCTGATCGTCTTAGATGGGCCCCTTTTCCAGGACCTTATTTTCAAGTTGATGAACTTTTTAGTAAGACTCGGATGGAAACTCGAAACGGTGCCAGATGTTTGAGGCGTGGACGACGTGCAAGCATATAATAAATATGCATACTGGAGAATTCAAAAATTTTGCTATAGTTTTAATAAGGATTTGAGGAAGTAAAAGAAAAAAAAAAAAATTTATTATATAAATGGATGAATGGTTAACAAAAATTATAATGTCGCACGTGTGTACGTTATTTATATATACGCATAATGGTGCAGCTGTTGATTCGATGCAGTTGCATCAGGAACTGCATTCCTGAGGTGCATCGATGCAGGGAAAACGGTCCAGATTTCTCTGTATCGATTGACCGCGTCGTTCTTTGTCTTTAAAGTGATTGGAATCGATTGCTTTTCTAGCAGAAGATATGAAATATATTACTTATAACGATTTGCAGGCTTGTTTCGCTTGTTTTCACGGTAAGAGAAAAAAAAATGGCCGTCGGTAAAGTATATCGAGCGTATCTCCGTTCTATGCAAATAAGGACTGTTTTCTTTTGACCTACTGCACACCCTGCCCTAAAGTCCCATTCCCTGGAGCATCGGACTCCTCTTGTAAGTCAATGTTAACACGAGATAACGGATGCCCGATATCGTTCCCAACGATGTATCATGGATTTCTCGAGCTGAATGTGACTCATAGAAACCTCAGGAAAGCTTCGGGCGCTTTTGGTAGATTTGGACAAAAAATATATATAAAAAGATGAACGCACAGGCAAGGAAATCGCCTTGAGAAAACTGTCGAGAAACTTGTCGGTGTGATTGACGATATTCGTTATGACCAGACATCCCCTATAGCCAAGACTAATGGGGGTCTGCTGATAAAGAAAAAGAAATATCCCCCTTGGCGAATTCTTATCAGTGTCAAAACAAACAAAAAAGGATGAGGATCAATTTGGATTTTCGTGAATCTTATCAGCCGATAACCATTTTATCGAAAGACAGCGCCAAGAGTAAAACAGAAATTGTTATCGATCGAAATAAAATTTCTTCTTACGATTTTGATATACGATCTTATAGTCATTGTATAGCTATTATATTGAGGGGTGAATAAATTTAATTACGCGACGATAGATCTTCGCTGTATATTTGATACTTCGGAAGCTTTCAGGAAACACGTGCTCGTCGCATGTCACGCATGCGATTGTATGCACGCACCAGAAATCGAGATGCGTAACGCATTCGGAATGCATGCGGAATCAGTTTCGATTTGGATAAATTTGAGGGATGGGACAGAGGCCGACGTCGAGGCGGAAAACAAGCCTGATTACACGGGAGATTTTATTAATCCCCCACCGAATGAAAATGGCGTGCATCGCCAGCAAATTGAATTGGTCTACAAAAAGTTAAAATAACTCCTGTCGTGTAACGTTAGTATATGTATATAAATACATTACATATGGAAATACGATATATGATATATCGTAACAGTACATATGTACACAGATACCATTTATTATAGGTATAAATGGTAAAATCAAATGAAACGCGAAGCCAGACGCGAAATCAAAAAGTTCCAAACAAGCCTGAACCAGCGCCCTTATTTTTCGCGATTCACTGAACGCGTCGCTTGCGAAACCATGCGAAATTAATTAACGCGTCGCGGAGGGATAATTATAAATATATAGGTAATACAAAAACGTGTATAAATTAGCGCAGGGAATGGGATTTTCATCGGATTGGTCTCCGTTAGGAAATAGAGGGTTGGTATCGTTAGCGAAAACCTAGAAGGGAAACGTGTAACCCCGATGAAATTTTCATTGGTCAAATAAAACTACCCACATACCGTATCCAGAAGTAAAATCTCGATACCCAAGTTATAAGGGTTGTTATTATTTCTCGTCTTTCCTCGAGTCAGATAACCCGCTTGCGGGGAATCGTCTTTTGACACGTCGCCAGACGGCGTCTGGCGGCACCCTTTTTTCTCGCCCTTAAAGCCTTCCGTGGTAGAATCCGTATTACGCGAGAAACGGTGCGTGAGACGGCCACTTACAGACTGGCTACATGGAGGGTAGCAAAATAAAGAAGGGGGTTGTAAAATGAAACCTCGAGTCCGTTTCTCTCGTTGCTTTACGATCTCGAGGATGAAAAAAAAAAAGAAATAAATTTCTTATACACTCGTGAGATAGCTGCTAACTAGGCACATGGTCCCCCCCTAGTACCTCGGCAGGTCTACGACTTCAGGTTCCTTGACAGTGACGATGAGACAGAGTCGTCTCCAGCCTCCGTGATTCTTCTCGGTCCAGTGACAAACTGCAAGGAGAAGAAAGACGGGCGGAAGGAGACGCTTCTAAAAATACGTCAGTGCCGTGCAGGGTCGGTAAATAAAGCGTGAAGAAAGCGCTCGCTCTAATTGCAGGAAATGGAAGAACCGTGGTAACTCGGTGAAACGTCAACTGGAACATCCTGAAAGCGTGAAACTACACTGCGGAAGTAATATGCAAGTACACGTATGTATACATAGGTATACGAGATATCAATAGTTTCCATTCCAAAGAAATCCTTGAAGCGCAGCCCCCCATGAAAAACCTACCAATTCAGTGAGACACGACAAGTTGACAGTGGGACGTACAGATTTTGGCTGGCTTTTAGGTGAATTGCTGCGGCAGTATCACGTTGGCCAAAAGTTGCCCAAAGAAAGGAAAATACTAAAACACGAGTACAGCGACAGAATAAAGGCAACGAGACCAGCGTCGTTTCACCAATCCAATCCATTAGTCCAGCTGACTTTCTTGTTTTAATCTCCTAATATTTGCGATATAAATCATCCAAGTGTCAGACGTCGCCGTCGTCAGACTGCTCGATCACCCGCTAAAGGGTTGGCCCGTCGGTCTAAAGCTACAAGGCCAGGTAGAACATTGATATAAGAAACTCGTCCAGCAGGACTTCGGCATCAGCAGGCGGGTTCCTCGACAATAAGAATTTATGAGACCCGGGCCAATCAAAGACGAAATTCAGCCGAGACGGCTTAATAATCCCGCATGTTTGCTCGACGACCGGAGTGAGGGAGCCCATGGTAGTCACTATACCTACGCCTTTGAACTTCGTTGGCATCCAAGGGTCTCGAACGCAGCGGTACCAAGGGCGTTCCTTAATTTGAAATAAACGAGGAACCGGTGTTCCCTTCGAGATGAGCCGGTCCTTCCTGCCAATCCGATTCCACTCGTTGCGCACGAGCGCGCCCTGTCGCAAGCCTCCTCGATCTTTCTTTTTAATACAAGACCAACGAGGATTCCTATTCTGCGTGAATGCCAAAGAGGAATCGGGATCATGGCTGGAGGGACGGAGGGGAGCGTCCGTTTCTCTCTAGCGGAAGAAAAGTTGCTAGGATACGGACAGGCAACTGTCTCTGCAGAAATATGAGACTCCGACAGTGATACCAAAAATCGTACGGATTCGAGTGAAACGTTCTATATAAGACGGGTTAGTCGTGCTGAAGAGGAGACACTGAGAAGAAACAAAGCGTGAAGCTCCGGAGGGAGACTGGAAAGAGCAATAAAGCAAGCGTCGCGGAATCCTCGGCGACGTTTCTGCAAACGCGGCGAAAACTTGGCAGAGGATACTTAATAAAACGGTACGAATATACGGAGACATTTGTGACAGCGACTCGGTAACGAGTGACGTATCTTTTTTTCTTTTTTTTTTTTAACAGTCAAACATCATTTTACGTAAATATATTTTTCTTCATGGAATCCAATCGTTTGAGAGACACTGCTACGAAGCCCAAGGTACATTCCTATACCTAAGATGCCTTAGACTGCTGACGGGGACAAGCACAATGGCTAAGCTCGTTAAATTATTCAAGCACCTTGAGTACGTGCAAATATCGTCTAGGAATTTTGCTGATAGCTTCGAGATAAGAACGTTATTCGATAATGAGAACCACTGTCATATCAATGTCCCAAATACGTGAAGAATCCCCCAAAAAAAATACATATAGAAATCGTTAAAGGACAAAGAACAGGGATGAGACGGATATTTTTTTTTTTTGTTATTTTACAAGGACATTAATATTAATTTATTCAATAGAGAACCACTGAAGTATCGTGTCCGCGCTTCTCTAATCTAATAGAGAATCACAATGGAGCGACGATTATGCTATTCGAGGGTCCCACTGTGAGCCATTCGCAAGGAGCCACGTAACTCCAATTAATTTTGCCCTTCAATTGCCACCCCATTTGCAACCTCACCGCGAAGATTCTGAATATTCTACGTATCAGCCCCACGTGCGCGGGTACAATTATCGTCAAAATTATATCAATAACTTGGCCGTAAATAATTCCGTGTCTTTTAGTATCGTGGAGCCGACTCTTTAAACCCCATAATAAAGAAGCACTTAAGGTAACCTAGAGGACTCATATCGGACGTGAGGAATGCGGAATTTTCTAAATAAAGAAGAACCACCCAGCCATTTCGGTTGGGAATGCACGAGACTTGCATGCAAAGTGCATCGGCGTCTAGACCGTTCTCGACTTTTGCCGAGAAACTGCTGCCAATTAAGCGTGTGACCTCTGGCTAAGGTGATGATACTTTTTTTTTAGGTTCTAGCCAACCGTAAGGAACGAACGGGTTCTGTGAAAAAAAAAAACGTAAAAGCCATAGAGATAAGAGACACGCGATAGCGAATTACTAACGGGTCGTTAGAAAGATGGAAATCCGAATCTGATCGCTTCTTAAGTTTTACGTGTTTCCATTGTAGACGTTGGCGCATCTGTATGGCCAAAGATTCGATATACCTTGATTGCCCACGATACATCTTGTTGCCTCTCTCTCTCACTCCCTTTTACATTGTTTCCCCTAATGGCGGCTTCTAAATAGAATCACGCAGCACGTTAATACGTGACCGGTATGTTGACACGCATGGCACATCCTTCTCGTTAACGCGTGTAACAATAAGACAAGATTACGTGGACTGTGACGAAAAACTGCATGACCTCACCACTAAGGTCATACACGAGAAGTCAAACAAGATGGTCAAAGAGATGGTCGCGATAAGCGAAAAAAAAAGAAGAAACGAATAAGAGCAAAAAATCAAGATACAGTCGGTCCACGAGTTCAACGTGTTTTTCTTTTGCAGAGATTGGCAAGGAATAAAAATCCTCAGAAAATGTTTGTGACTTTCCTGTAAGATCATGGAAAAAAATTCAGGCTAAGGTAGAAAAACCAAATACATTCCCATACAAAATCACGGAGCCACGCGTGACACGTCGAACACATCATTGTCGTCGTTCCATCAAAGAAACACATTGAACACGCGAACCGACTATAGCGCTATGACATGAAAACAGAAACACGTTCCCACGTAAAAGTGAATCGATAAATACAAAAAAAAAAAGCATTTTCAATCAAAGTTCGATAGATCGTATCGATAGGCATTCTCCTGTCCGTGGGATAACCTGGATGCGATTACCAAGAAAGTCACGCTGCAGGTGGTGCAGGTGCACAGTTGCAAAGAGACTCCTAGCTACAGCACCGGGTCATCGACTCCCGCCGTCCTTCCTGCGCTCGCCAGCATGGCCAGCATCATCGTCATCATCTTCCTCTTCTTCCTCTGCTGCTCATCTGGCCAAGTTACCAAGTCACTCAGAATTCAGTCACTCGAGTAGATAGATGCCTCGTCCCTCCATCTTCTACACCGTCAGTACCCATACTGTCCGACATCTCCCACTTCTCCTACCACGTCTTCTTGTACAGCTTGGCGCATCGCACGTGATGCAATAGCGAAAATGACGCGCTTGGTTAACCTCACTGTCGACAGAGGACCTCTGTGTCTTTTACAGCCATTGGTTTTTCGTGTCTGAACGTCACAGACTTTATCGACAGTATTTAGCCCCGGAAGAGAGAGGTAAAAGGACCCCACGAGGAATAAAGGGACGAATGAATGAGAAGAGTCCAGTTGCGATGCACCCGGTTACCGCAGCAAGCCAAGACCTCCGCTCTTGCTGCTACTGCTGCTGCTGCTGCTGCCGTCGTCTCAGCCACGCTCTGAATCTTAACTTGGCATGATTCACTCGGCTGCTACAACGTGGACATTTATAACGTGGTCATGCCCCCGTCGCATTATGCCCTCGCATAGCTCCGCTTCTGGAGTCTAGAAGCTACGAGAGCTACATACGCTATACGTACAGCGTTATACTTGGGAACGGGTAGTTTCGAGTGTCGGGCACTTAAGGCCGATAGTCACGTTACGTTAACGTAATTTACATGCATTAGTTAACAATAACGAGGTCTGGTCGAGGTAGCGAAGATTTCAGTTGGACTCGCGAAGAAAGGTGAGCCAAGTATAGACATAGGTTGAGGATCGAGAAGGAAGAAAGGAAGAGAACTGTCGAAGAAGGTTGAAAGTGAGTTGGGGAACGTTAGAGGAATAAGAAATGGGTAAGGTGGGGGGGGGGGGGGGGGGTAAAGTTGTCGAGTGGAAGGGGTACAAGTCGCGGGTTCATTAAACTTTATAAATTTAATTATGTCCTCTATCTAATAAGACTAACTCCATCTTGCTCTTAGTTAAATAACTTGACGAACCGTAAGAACGTGTAAGGATTATTTTTCTCGTTCAACTTTTTCAGTTTAGATAAGGATCTTCCGGGTACCCGGAAGCTTTCCGACTAATCCAGACGTTCCTAACGACATGACGCATCTACGTTCGAGTTATCCTTTACTACGACTTGGGTACGACGTCGCGTCGTCTTTCGGCAAATCTTAGATCGAGTTTGTTTATCGGTAAGGGGATTGGAGTCTTGGTTCCAAGTTTCAAGAAAAATTTGGTATGGTGTATGTTGGTATAGAGTGCCACATTATCCGCCATTGGGCGTCATCTTCTTGCGCTGTTGTAATATCAAGATTTAGCTACGACGATTCGACGAATATCCAACGACGCTCTCGTTACGTAAATTCAAAGATTGACATTCCGGATATTTGGGACACGTTTACCTTGGTATGTCAAACTAGAACTGACAATTGGCTAGTCAACGTTGGCTATGCCAACATAATACCCAAGCCTAAAGGTCTACCCAGTAGGTTGGTAGGTATTTCGTGGAGACGGAAAAGCCAATAGTCCATAGCCGAACCGTTATTTCCTGTCAACGATGCTGCGTCACGAAAGTCGTACTGAAAACAGTTCTCGGTAACCAGTTTGCCAGATAG
Organism: Hartigia nigra; assembly: GCA_031001745.1. Taxonomy (NCBI): domain Eukaryota; kingdom Metazoa; phylum Arthropoda; class Insecta; order Hymenoptera; family Cephidae; genus Hartigia; species Hartigia nigra. The sequence goes on along the minus strand of JARPRG010000096.1, from coordinate 866,219 downwards.
CTGGCAGCCATTACCGGTCCCCAAGTTTCAGTAACGAGACCGAGTTCGCATCATCCAGCTGCTATAACGCCGTAATAGCATACGGCTAATTACACCGTAAAAATTAGCCGTTTTAAATTAATTTTTGTGTCGGACCACAAAGATGATAAATACTACAGAAGCGTATACGAGATTTAAGACCGTAGTACCGTTAGAAAAAAAAAAAAAAAAAAAAAACATGCATACAATCTAATCCAAACACGAGGTCAGATGCATTGTCCTTATACATAAGTGCATGCCGGTATACGTCGTGGGAAAAACACGATTCTTACAATGTATCCGTTTCGTGATCTTTCCGCGTAAAATCCAGCTGCAACGGTAACGCGCTAATTGCACGAGTGAAATACATGTAAAAATTGCGCGACTCGATCACGCGGGAATAATTTCATGAATAATCGCGAAGGTCTAACGGCGGTAGGTACTCGCGTATAATACAAGATGTCAGAAATTGTGAACCGTTACGGCGGCCGTGTTGCATCGCATTAGCCAGACGACCGAGTGAACTTGATCTGATCTGTAGCTTCTTACTTGCCTTCGCTTCGTCCCATGTAATTCATACCGTATATCCTATATAGCGTCTATACGTATAGTAGACACTCTTTACGGTATTTATTTCTGTTTACAATGTTTGTAGCCACTACACTGCCCCATTACAGACTGCTCGTTCTATTTCTTCTTAGCATAGTACGTGCTCTTTTACTGCACAGACTGTAAAGACAGCGTCGTTATCGCTGATCCTGCGTTCAATGATATTTCATTACGGGATCAAGAAACAGCAACGTTACGCATCTTCCTCGACTGCGAACTCCGAGTTACGTAGAAGAGGACGGTCAAGTTCGCCATCTTGTTACAAAGAAGTGGCGATCCAGTTTTCAATGAACGAGGAAGGAGGTCAAGTTTAAATCGTAAACCGTTAATCAACATCGTAGCCATTGGATCTCGATAATTTTTTAATCCTTCCAATGACAATCTTGTGTTCGATTCTTTCTTTAGCTTTTTTTTTTCCTGTTTCTCTGATTAATTATCCGATTTGACGAATTGATCGTGGCCACCTAAAGAAGATGACTTGTGGGTATTTGTTTTTCACTAGATTTAGGGACTTTCCAGTCGCTCGGGTCACACGGTATGTATCGTCGTGGTTGTATGTATATAGACTCGATATAGTTCCGTCTATTAAAAGTCCCTACGTATTACCTAACGTTTATCTAGCTAAATGCAATACGTAAAAGTTACGTAAACACGTCAAGGAGCGCTCGATCCATCCTTCTTTTATAAATCAATCTCTCGAGACGCGCTGCTCCGGCGGCGCGTCGTGATTTCGCCACGCGCGTGAACCAAAACTTAAAAGCATTTCTCAATCGGACGATGATTTTTCGCTGCTACTGTAGTGTCATGTGAAATGTACGAAAAATGCCAAAGCTTAATGTACAAAGTCTAGTCGATACGATTTCATTCGTGTAATTAGGTACTTACCGGAAACTCCACCAGATATTAAAGCACATGGTGTTCAGCCAGAAGAATGCTGCCAGGAAGAAGAAGTGCGCCATGATAGCTGAAACAAAAAGAAACGAAATTCCTCGATAATTATTTTCACCTGAAGCCTACGGATACTCGCTGGTTTTATTTCGCAACGTGATAAAATGTCCTTGCAAAATGTAACAGCGAGAGAATCGTCTTGGATCGTATTACATATATATCCTTATCTTTTACGTACACTAACTGCACGCTGTCAAAAGATACACGCATAACCATAATACATTCTTCGACAGATACCTACGCGTCATATGCTATACTCGTACTTATTATACTGTATCATATAACATATATAGAAGCTGTCACGATTCATCGACATAGTCAGTCCTTGTGAAATTTATGAGTCGAGTTAATGAATTTCGTAGGCGCCAGGAGACCTTGCCGTGTGAAAGAATAGCGCATCGGTAGTGGTTACTCGCCATAATCGGAAAGTCTTTCAGAAAAAGATCGAGCAAGGTCATGCGTTAGGGCCATGCTGAATTTTATGGCTTACAGAAGCAGAAGGTTCGTGGATTATACATTTTTTCGAAAGTCGTTAACCTTCCCTTCAGAAAGTCCCTAGGGCGGGCGGTTAAAACTTTTTGTAAGAAAAGATTTTCCGAGTAAACATATAGCGAAGGCTACCTACCCAACACCATATGTATCATCCTTGTGTACCTATACACATACCTATGGGAGTTCGATAGTTATGATCGATGATGATCAATCGCGATATATCCCAATATCGATACCCAGAGCAATTATTCATCGACGCGGAGGGGGCAAATGCTCGCACGGCAAGAGGTCATCGTTTTACCATGATAAACAAATATGGCGTATTTCACTCGCGGAAATAATTAAATTTCCCAAAACTAATTACGACTCGTTGCAATTATAACTCCGGGCAAACATGGCGACATTCATCTGCGAGACCCCATACAGTGGGCAAACCGGCGTCTGCAGTGTTCCTCCAGGTTACGTCATCAGCACTCACCACCACCAACCCACCCTTACACCATAACGGTACAGCGCAGCATCGCCGTGGTAGATTAGTAGATACGTTAGGTATACATATATATATATATAGGCAAGCGAATTTACTATTTGCATCCGGCACACCCTGTTTTCCATTTCCCGATAGTCCTGAATCAAAAGGGTCAGAGGTCCCGGAACAACCCCCGCGGAAAAGCCCTTACGAGAATTGACCCCTTAATACAGGGCTGGTACAGCCACCTATACGATCCTAGGGTTAATTTAAGTACGGACATGGCCCGGTGACTTTACGAATGGAGGGTGCGTCATCGTTGTACCTATAGTGAATGGCTGACGGGCATCACTTCTCATACCCTTGTACAAGAGAGTGTCGAGGGTGGAAATGCTAGTTAGGCAACTGATTTGCATGGGGTTAGAATTAGATTGCATGTTTCGCTTTTGACCCGTGTACCACGCGGGTCATTACGCAGATGCGGGATATCGCTAATTAATAACATTAATAACGTACTGCAAGTGTCAATACTCTACGGGGTAATACGTGCCAATTATATTATTGTACAATCCTCGTATATTGTATACACGCCACTCCGCTATACGGAGAGAGCGTATTTCTTTTTATACGAGTCAAATTACCAGTCAGTCGACTGGCACGAGTTTACGTTCGATACATTTTCTTTATCCCAGCAAAGAGTGACAAGAGCTATTTGAGCGAAGTCTTTGAGATTCGTCGAATAAAAATAATCCACTAACTGTACGTATACCAGGCCGATTGAGATATCGATGCAAAAGTATAGTCGGACATTAATTGATACGTACGTCAGAAACAAAATTAATTTTACATTCTGAAAATTCGATACTCCTTAAATAAGATTGATTTAAATGATCGAGATGACTTTGCGTACCGTCGCTCGGATATACATAAATTGCAAAATTTTTTGTTTTCAGCGTTTTACAGAATAACTATGCAACGTCCAGACGTTTTATACGTATTTAATCGAATACACGTGAATTGTACGAAAGGCACTACTGTACATTGATTGGAGTTTAATTCGAGGCTTTGGACATTTTGGCATGGCGCGCCAGTGACCGAGATATTATTTTAGCCTTCTGTGTAAATAATGCTGTTTCACGGTTGGTAACATGTGCAGCGTATGGTTTGCGACTGGGCGAGTCGAAAGTCGAGTATCGAAAATAGACCTAAAGTGGGCTAGTGGAGTCTACACGTTAAACGTTACGTATTTTACCATTATCGTCCCAGTGTCAATTTTGACCTGATAATTATCGGCGAATTCGTAGGCGATCGTGAATGAAGAGTAAAAAAAAAAATTAAAAATAATTATCAAATTAATTCATTCATCCATTAAAAGAGTCAGGTTGTCATTACCAGTGATAATGACGCGTGAGTTTAAAACATGGCAGCCAACCTGTTCGTATTCAAGCTATTGACGAACAGCACAGCTCGGTCGCTAGCATCGGTGTGAAGCGAAGTTGAAAACATACCTGGTGGTAGGTAAATCCGGCTAAGAGGAGGAGGTCGATGAATCAGAGAAGCCTGTGTAAATATAACCCGAATAGTCTGCTGTGCGTCGCTCTCGTAGAAGTGAGACTCGACGTGTGTTAATTCACCAGGTGATTTCCGTCCGTAACGCTTCCGGACAGTTACGACTATTGATATCAATTAAATACGCAATTCCTTAATCCAGTCGAATCCTTAAGCTTCCAAAAAACGTATTACCAACAAAGTATTGACGAGTGAAAATAAATATTAAAAAAAAAAACCAAAAATATATATATATATATACATATATAATCCAAAATAAAAAATACGTCTGTTACTTGAAAAACAGTCGCGTGGGTAGATCGGCTTGTAGCGTTCCGAAAATTGCCGAAGAGTGACGAAGTTGTTTTTCGCGAGTACGAACGCTATCCGACACCGTAAAACGTTGTCGTTCGGATTAACGTCGTCGTCGTGACGAATTGCATGGCCACCCTGTAATTAATTTTTTTCCGGCTCGATTCCTCTTTTTTTTACCTCCAAAGTGTCTTCGACCCTTTTTCTTTGCTCCTCTCCAAACTGCGCGATAATTCTTCCTACCCCTGCGCCCCCTGTGCCCCGAACAATGCCGCGCATCGCTTTTTCGTGTCAAGAAAATTAACGGAGCCTTCCGCAAGGGATACGAACGAGGGTTGTTCGAAAATAATAATTCGCCCCTCCACCCCCCTATTGCCCCCATCCAGGGATCATTAATCAATTTTCTATGTATTCATCGCGCTGGATGCTGCCGGTGCACCTCGTTGCGCAAGACTTTCTTTTTGTCGGTATCGCTTTTTTTTTTCCTCCCTGATAAAAAAGCGCAGCGCTACATTACAATTATAAATAGGGATCGTTGATACGCGATTGAAAAGAGGAAATTGCCGGACAGAGAGACTGCTGATTGACACGCTAAATTGTTTAGCGTAACGTCATCGGCTTACAGTTACTTTGCGCTTCGTGGACGAGACCGATGAATCAGCCTGTAGCGTCACGTACGTAAAAGTGGGTCTTGAAGTGGTTAGTGACGAATGGAAGGAAGTAAAAAAAAAATTGCTTTTATTTTCGTACAGCTATTTTCCTATGCGCGAATTCACTGAAGGGAAGTAGTACTGTGATGAAAAAAAAAAAGAAATTCGAATACAGCGGATTTCTATGAATACAAAAAAATCATACGAAAAGTATATACAGTGATATGTAGCTTTAAGTAACGGAGGGAAGGGTGAAACTTGCATAACGTGAAAAAGAGCGTCGCGGCGGTTCATGGAAATTTCTGGCAAGACGCCAAAATCACGAATTTTCGTTTTGCCCAGAATTCGTAATAATATAAGACCGATCGACCTCGTCTCTCTATATATGTATATACACGTAATTCTTAGGTAAGTATCGATAAACGGTTTATGTAAATATAAAATAAGAATACAAAAATTTTTATTTTTTAAAAGATCAAAAGATCCAGAAAATTACTTTTTGAAAGGTGCATTTAAGAAATCTCAGTCTTCTATCGAACGAGACAGGAAATGCCTGTGCCTCGTGGCTGAGCGAAAAAGGCGGAAGTGGACTATTTGTATCAACCGGATGTTCGTAAGTGCACCTGCCTTTCTAAGCCCTTACAGAGAAAAACAAAGTTAAGAAATATATAAAAAGTTAAAAAATATTTAAAAAAAAAAAGGGCAATAGACATAACCCACTACCAACTCACCAAACTTCCTTTTTCAACGTCTCCCATCCTCGTCATACTCTCAGCAAACCCAACGCTATCCAAGTATAAATATCATTAGCTATAGAGCTTCTCCAAAGTTTAAGGCATTTTACCAATGACGAGCATGCGTTTCAGACGGAAGTCAGGATACGTTCCGACGATAGTCCTGCACAGGGCGAATACACATGGGAGTGCGAATGTCATTTCCCAGGAGCAGAAATCGCCCGACGCTGCCTGCGTCGCGTTTTGAATACAAACCTGAATCTGTCACAAGGTTGCCTACCCGGCTGCCACCCTTATATATACAATATATAGATATAGGCAGTTGTCGCCAGAGTGGCTGACTGCACAGCGCACTTCCACGCGAGAATGTTCTGAGAAAAGGAAGAGGGACGGAGGAGGCGGCCGATTACGCAATTTCCGTTTAGGTTTCATTCGATTTTCGAAATCGCTCCATTTCCCGAAACGCTCGCATCCGCTTCGGGTTCTGACCCGACGCTGATGCTTTGTTTTTCCAGGCTGCCCCTCTTTTTTGTCGAAACTCCAGAAAATCTGCCCCCCTGATATAGTTAGGCGATGTTTCCTCTCTCGAGGGTGGAATAACCGTTCAAAAGAGTCCCGAGGGTACGGTATGCGAGTGGCCTAAGGGAATATTGACTAGCCGAGGGAAATTAGCGTTAACGCCAAGTAAACGCGTGACCCAAGTATTTTGGAAAATTGCCAAATCAGATAGTAATTAGGAATATTGGGTACGCAATTCCAGAATTGACTAAATAGATTTTTCATATTTTCAAAAATCCTCACAGCTGCTGCCACCCAGAGACGTAATATCCGTCTACGGCGCCAGAGGGACATGAGAATCGCATAAATCAATGACAGAGGACGATAATTTAGTCGCAATAACGCGAAACAATGGCCGACCAATGGTACACTGAGTGACGTCGCACAAAGCCGCAACTGCAGAAGAGTCCGATGCCATAAAAGCCGCCATTGTCCGCGCAGAACGGAAACCCGCGTTTCGATGATTGTCAAAGAGAAACAAAGCATACCGAAATACGACGACCGGAGAGAGTAAAAGTGAGAGAAAGCGAGAGAGGAGCAGAGAAAAAAGAAAACGAGAGCAAACGTAATAAAATTACAACAACAAAGAAACAGCATATAAAATGGCACTCAGCAATCACTGTTAGTAACAATAACAATAATTCAGTTTATAAATGAACAAAAAATTCAATTATAAACAAGAGTGAGAAACAAAAAAGATCGTAGAAACAAGAAAACGACATTTTGACATACGATTAAAAACAATATCCATCTAGCGAGCATTACGGGAACCCACCGAGCATAAAATACTCTCATTTATCTAATTATCCGTTATTGCCGACAAGGTCGGAACGTTTAAACGATTTAGAATTATTAGCAGATATCGTGGGCCAGAGGTAACGGAAATTTTTGGCAATTTTCCACAGTGTTCGATTGATTGATTTTTTTGTTATTTTTTTTTTCCTCTCACTCCCTCTCCACTTCTTATTCAATTTGCAGAGCCATCGACCTCCTTTTGAATCCATTTCAATTATCGCGCGCCCGTTATTCCCCATGAGCGCAGACATGAACGAAATGTGGGTTAGGGAGGTTTGCCATAAAATTGAGCAATTATTTGATCAAACATGTTCCGCAGTAGGTATCATATTCCGCTTAGTAACCAAGGTGAGACTGGCACGTAAGTAACGTGTGCACACACAATGCCCAGAGTGTATTCAACTATGTAGGAACCTGGTTAGACACACGTCTATACAGTGATACAGGGTGTACAGTATGTTTGGAGTACGAAGAGAGTAGAACGCAAGTAGGTCCGAGCAGAAGGAAGAAGAGGGTTGGCAGTCGGTTGAGCAAGCGGCGGAAGAATTTTATTTCTGACGGTAGGGGCGCATCCAATTGGAAACCGTGGAAGGGTAAATAAACCGAGCAGCCCGACAGGCACGAGTGGTAAAATTGAATTTTATCTCGATACACGGTAGAAATCGCCATTATGGAGTGGCGGGGATTTAATAAAAAATTCGAGTCAGGCCGAAAGTGCGGAAAGGGGTGACTCTGGGTGGGTAGCCAGTCAATTTAAGGGCGGAGACCATAGGACGCATCCCTCTGTCGCGAGTGGAATATCGAATCGAGTTTCTTAGTAAGTAAATATATATATATATTGATCATTGCAGGATTTGTCGGATTCATAAATTGCGCCAAGAAATATCGAGTGCATCGTAATTTTTGTTATCCTTGAAAGATTCTCCAGTTATTCTTAGATTCTTAGAAGTGCTATATTCCGATCTGCTTATTGTCACATGTGCATAGTACATGCCTCTAGTGTACTTAAGAATCTAGGCAACAAATATTCCAGTAATGACTGTAAATTGCTGTGTGGTATCCTATGACCCGAGAAAGTAGGAACGTAAAGCGTTGTATAATTATCCGAGCGTGTCTCGAGGCAAAATAAAAAGAGAGAAATTGTGGGAGGAATAAAAAAAAAGGGGATTTCAGAAGAAATAGGAGGAAGTAAGGAATTCGAAGGTCACGCTATGAGAAATTATAAAGCCCAACAGATGTACGTGAAACGCAAAGATTCTTCGGCAGCTGCCGAATCGGTACTACCCAACAATATATATATATATATATACACACACACACGTATTTAAACGGACTGGTCTATTCTCTGGTAACGTTAAATCTGGAAAAGGACCTTTCTAAAACCATCTGCTAAAGGTGCTCGTCATGTGGATCTCAGGTTCTCGCTC
>JARPRG010000096.1:843240-857559 GCA_031001745.1 Hartigia nigra | reverse complement strand
TACAAAGCAAAATTGCTTCGGAGTACTTTCAACTAAACGTCACGCGCATACGACTCGCCCCCTTTAACTATAACGGAAGAATTCCAAATATATTGCTTCGCACAGGTACCAACTGTTAAAAATGTTTGTACTTAAATAAATATACGTGTATATTGATACTGACGCGCCAAAATCTCGCGTGAGAATAGAAAGTGTATGGAAAAATCAAAAAATTTGTTCCGGACACAGGTGACGTGATCGATCGAACGTCTTGGAATAAAAAAAAAATTGAGAAATCCACAAGGAACATTAATTATCCAAGACGGCACTCGCCTAAGGTCGTACGCATTAAAATAATAAGCAGCCATGTTAAAATAATTACGAATCCAAGCACAAGGCGTAGACTGAACGCTTGAGGAAGTAAGAGAAAAAAAAAGAACCACGAAACGAAGAGTAGAAATTCGAGTATCCGCCATATTTATTCCAGCATTTGGTTCGCCCTCTACTCAATTTATCTAACAAGCCTTACTTCGACATTTTCTGAATTTAAGTCGTAGTAAACGAGTGTAAGCCGCCATAGGTATAGGGACCTATTCGAGTACTTTTTTTTTTTATAAAACCTTATCACTGACGTACAATAGAGATACATAGTGTGTGTGTGTGTGTGTATATATATACATACACATACACATACTAGACGCTGCTAATAGGCATACTCTCATGAAAAGGGATCGCTTGACAAAGAAAGACCATGTAGGAATCACCGTATCAAATTGAGTCACTAGAATTTGTGTTAACCCAGTACAGGTTCTTACAAAAGTTACATGTAGCATACAGCACGTACAAATTTAACGTATCCAGTAAGCATATATACATAAAGCATCAGAAGCATACTAGGAATGCAAAGAATGCATAAAGAATGAAGGAGTGAACAGTACTGTAAATTCAAAAAAAAAAAAAAAACAAAGAAACATCACTAAACAGTCTCGTTATATAGAACAGGCTAAAAAAAAGTGTCTGTGCCAATACAAGTCATCGATGCAGACGGCGTGTGTTTGTTCGAACGTGAACGCAAGAGAATACGCATCTATAGTATAGTTAGTTTCTTCATGCTCTACTTAGCTAGATTCTAAACCAAGTCTACCTTCTCTACTGTAAGTCTTTGTTACGCGGCCTAGTTATTATACCGATTCTTCAGTGACCGCCTGAGGTCCGATAGTAACTTTATTACCGAGCTAAATAACGCCATAAAATGTAACCCTAAGAAGCAAAAAGATGCGTGACTGCGATAGGTATAAGCCCGAAGGACAGATTAGGATAGGTAGAATGTTTCAAATGAAAAGTGAAACAAAAAAAAACCACAAGTATCTAAACTTTCGATATTTGCTACGGAATAATTTAGGGATTTTTCTTTGCTTACGTAGATACGCAAATATATACCGACACATTGCCTGCGAATAAGTGGCCCGAAGGAACTGTAGGCAAAAATAGATTTTTAGCTAATCCATACTCGAGAGTGTACTGGGTCTGGAATCGGTTGGCAAAGCTGCATTCCGTTCTTATCGGAAAGTGCGAAAATAACGTCGCCACTCGAGCTAACCGAAATAACTTCATTCATTCTTGACGCCCGTTACCGTGCCAGGTATGTAAAGCGTTCGGATACTCGAGTAGGTACTGGAGCATTGCCACCATTCGAGTGTTTAAATATCGTATACAAACATCTTTTTTATTACGTTCCTTCTTGCGAGTCTCCCACTCGATAGAGACATCCACCATATTGGAATTCGTGACGGGAGGAATTTATCGCACAAAGAGCCGAATGGTCGTGTTCGCGGAATAATAATCATTTCTTTTTATATGGGTCATTGCGTGGATATCGATAAAGAAAGAATCCTCGCGATTATGAAAAGAGAGCCCTGGATCTCGTACGACTGAAAAATGACGCGAGCACCTCAGGACAGCTATAGCGAAGCGCTTGAAGCGTAATACCCATTGTTATGACTAACGAAAATTCAGACCAAATTATTTCATAATAATTTAGCCCAACAGACATTTTTTGTCTCTGACCATTTTCTCGCTAATATTCAGGATTAGGCTAGGTCGCTCGTCGTAAACAATGGACCGGGCGGCCCTTGTTCGAACCAATAACAAATATCCTATGGCGATGGCCATATGGTGCATAGGTAGGAAATCGTGGGCTTCCTCCACCTGGCGCGTGCAAGTCTTTCGAATCATGTAGCAAATGGCTGTACAGAACGCATTCCATTTACGTCGTAGAGTGAATACTAAATAACGTCGTGAAGTAATGCGACTACGTAGGGCTCATGGGGAATGGTAATAGCAGCATGAATCGTCGACTCGAAACGATTAGCGACCATTGAATTGGCACTAAAACCGCATGCCGCATGAAATTCTCCTATACGCAATTCTCCTATACTCTTATTTCATTGTTTTCGTCGTATCAATGAAAACGTCCAAGTACAGGAAAAGTTTGGATCTACGGTACTGTAAGAAATTATACGAATTTCTCTAGTCTTCGAATACACTGTACAACGGGATATAAAGGAGACGGGTAAAGTGTCTCAATTTGGGAAAATAGAGATAAAGTAAAAAAAAAAAACAAAAGTGGTCAGGCAAAAGTCTCGTCGATAGGATCGTTAAACTTTATCCCTTCTTTCGCTTCGATCTCTAGTGCGTTACTGTACTTGGAATCGATGTGGCGTCGTAGAGGGTAAAAGAGTTTCGAAAAGTTTTCGCGAGTGGAATACAGAAGATTCGGAAGCACAGGAGTGCGCTGAGGATGGTACGAGAAGGGCGAGAAAGACGGAGTAAACGATAGTAAGGTTAGCACAGGGTTGTACAGGCATTCGGTAAGGGAAGAGAAACAAGAAACGTACAGTGCGGAAACACTTTTTGCCAAAATTGCCGTGGCAAAGTTTCGCAAGGATTTGAGACCGCGAGGGGTTTGCGGTGTCGCTGAAAAATACGTAAATAAAGGTTTCGCGCGGCGGAAAGAAGAAAAAAGGTAAAGTGGCGATGGAAAACTGTGGCTACGTGCATATACATGTAACGTATATCTATATCGTGCATTCGCAGCGAACCGTGTAAGGGAGAAAACCGCAAAGAGGAAAACAGCAAAGTTTCAGGAAAAAGTTTCTTTGACTGCTCGTTGCTATTCAATTTACTAAAATTTAGCCGTTTTGAAAAGAAAAAAAAAAAAGAAAATCTCTAAAGGTAAGAAAATATGAAACGACAATCGAGTAAAAATAAACATTGTAACGAAACGATTATTTCGAATAATCAATCTTGTGTGAACTGATATTTAATGTATCCTGGTGATTTTATTTCTCCCTCCCTCAACCTCCATCGGTTTCTGGTAAATGGAAAATATTTGTCATCGAACGTTGACCGAGTGTTTTGCGGTCCGAAAATATTATCTCCAGCAATAAGCCAAAAAGCTCGTCAGGGATGGGTATATAGCGACGTGTATGCTATTTCGACAGCAATTAATTCGACCCGATGGCAATCTGTTTTTCCAAGGATGTACAATAAGCCCGCTTGAACGTTTTATAAATATTTTCACGCATCGCGTGGGGAATCGGCCATCCTGTTCAGGGTGCGAGAAAGCAGTCGAGGGTGATGAAGGTAAACTGCCAAGGAATCATTACACACTATACAGATATACAACACATAGGAGGTTGTACTTTTATTTTTTTTTTTCGTTTCTTTTATTTCTTCACAAACGGATTTAGCGAATCTGGCAGTGAATAAATTTTTTCTCGTATACAGAGGGCAATTCATATTTCCCCGGCAAAATATCGGCCGACATTAAGTACACACAAGCAGAACGAAATCAGAAGTGTAAACCTCGCGACGTCGAAAAAGCTATTCCTAGTCGAATTGGAAGACCCTAAAATTGGAGAAAAATAATTCTTACGGCTACAGAGAGATTTTTCCGTAGAGAAATTTCAATTTTTCGTCTTCCTGCGATACCTACAGTCATACATATGACATTCCTGGTATCGTAATGTCTGACAAAAGCAGGTGCCAATGACGCTGGTAGCGGTTTCATAAAAATTGTCTGAACATAAAACAAAAACTATGCGTGGTGTAGAACATTCGCACGATTTGGAAATACTTGCCGAAAATCAGCGCCAGAAATGCCCCAGGATTAACTATCCACCCGAAGACATAGTGGCTGGCCAGACGACAATAAATCAAGTAAGCGAACCGTGTCGAGAAAGCATTCCCATAGAAAGGAGGAATAGGAAGACATGTATTTCCGAAAGTAAAACCACGAGAAAAGCCACTCTTACCGTTTCCACGCGTTAGAGGCACCCTGCAAGATACAAAAACACCCCATTCGTGTCATCATTATCATTACCAAGGGTTCCTCAAACAATCCGAACAAAACATACCGTGAGCCCATATTCCTGTCTCTGCATCCCCACCAGACTCATTCAACCGGTCGAACGAGAATTCGACTGAAAGGATTTTTCCCAGCGAGAAGAGAAGAAAAGGAATAACCAGACATTTGTTCGAAACCGAGTAAAACGAGATGCCTATGAAAAAGAAGAAAAAAAAAAAAGAAAAGAAACAAAAATGGTGGGACTCTACTCGAGATTTAACGTGTAGCCAAAGAAGCGAAGATGCGACTACAAAGGGACAACGTGAGGAGTCAGCGACCGTCGGAGGAAGGGTTAGAGAGGGGAAGAAGGAAGAATAAGAATCGTTAGTCAGGAAAGGAAGAATAAGGAGAAGAGAGGTGGCAAGTGAACGCAATGAAAGAAAAGGGAAAGACAAGACAACGTGTTGGGTATACAGGCTTGACGGAGAGTTAGGGTGAATATACAGATAGATGTAGTAAAGATATGAAGGGAAGCCTGAAAGAAAGAGCCGGCCGTATTGGGAATGGATGTCCTGGATTGTCTGGTACGCATTCGCCAGCACGCGGCGCCGCGTCGTTTCGTTGTTTTAACGTCGACGTCGTCTGGCCGAACTCCATCCAGAGCTCTACGGGATTCCCTTCGGTCCGGCAACGGGTGAAATGGATGCATTCCAACGTAGAAGCTACGACTACCAGGTATAAGACTTAGCACGAACGTACCGCAGGATTGGTACTGTAGGCGTTGCTGGAGTGTTTGAGGACTAGGTAGTGCGGGGTAGTGGTTTTGCAAAAAAAAAAAAAGGAATCCCTTTTCCGGTTGGATTCACTACAGTTTATCATCCCTGCGAGTCTTTACCTTGGAACGTTGCCCCTTGGAGCCATTTGCGGTTAAAGGGTTTCCCATAACCGGACATTGGGTGAAACATTTTTTTTTGTTTAATGCAAAGAACAATCCGGAAACGGGTCTGTAGGGCGATTTGAAGAAATTCGCAATTTTTCGACAGTAAAACAGAAGCAAATTTTACTCGTTCAACTTTTTTACACCTCATTTCCGTAACCTTTCTTTTACAGGAGCAAAACGGTTTGTACGGTCACAAAAGCGTCCCTTGAGCTTTTCTCACCCTGAATGTAGTAGGTTGGTACACACGGTCTATGGAAAGGTTCGGCTAAGTGAATTTTCGCAAAGGGATGTTCTGCTTGTTGAGACGACGTTATTTTTTTCTGCGTATAGGTGGCGCCCTCTTTCGTGACGTAGGACGCGATGCTTTCTTTTCATTCGCTAATGAGATTACGAGAAAGCGAGCGGAAGCTGGGGATAGAAGAACAAAATAACTCTCCCCTCGTAGCACTGTGTATTCTACCCTTAGCCAAGTAGTCGGCAGAAGCATCGAAGAGTGTGTGCGAGAACTAAGAGAGAAATTGATTGCCGGATTCCGACGGAAAAGTCTGACGGAATGCTGAAAGCCATTTTCGAAATCCAGTCGTACGTCACCTCAGCCATTTCCGCAATTCTCTATGGGTACCCATGAAAGTTTTCATACGTCATCGAGAGACCCCGGCGCGAAAGGGTGAAATCGACTCGGAGCGAATTCTAATGTCGACGTACGTAGTCGATGCGTCGGGACGCATGACATTAATCATATTTATAGCACGAACAGGCAAGCGTAATCGGCGCGCCGAGGACGAGGAGAATTGCCAGGCCTGATGGCAAAGAGACGCCATAGGGCCCCATGGCGCCATAAGTCTCTTTAGCGCCTCGTGTATACAGTCGCCTGCTCGCGACTTCTTTGATCGCTTCTTTGCCAGGGCCACATCACTCGATCGAACGTTCAATTGGTCAATTCTTAAGCAATCTCAATATAGTGACTTTTTCAGAGTCACTTTGCACTGATAAAACTTGCTTGTTTATTACGAGAATTCTTATTAAAAAAAAAAAAAAAAAAAAGAATCACACATCCCATCTAATTGAACATACTCAGAATTATATGCAAAGTGCAGACCTCCATGGAAGTGTATTCTCAATATCAACGGGGATTGGATTCCTTCTGCCGCTACCGAAAGCTTACCCGAGAAATTCTTTTTCCATGTCAACCCTAATTTTCGAAAATCCGATCCGAGTTGTCAGGAGCATGCAGCATCTCTCCCAGGGGTGTCCGCTTTCACAATGAACGCTGCGCTCTATAGCTACGCCATATATCAGGGTGGCGCGACCCTCCGTTAGACATTTTTTTTTTTTTTTCTGCCGTGCGTAAACCAACCCCCTATTTTCCTAGTCGTATAGAAAGCAGAAGAGCGCTTCTCTTATTTCCGAAAATGTCGGACCTCTGAGCACGAGCGATAAAAGCATGACAAAGGAGAGATGCAAGGCGAGTAATAAAAATGTGAAAAACGATTAAATCGAGTGCTCGAAGCCAGCTTTTGGTTCCAGTGGATACCCAAGTACCCGTGGATGCCGGCAATTGTCCCATAAATAAAATCGATAAGCTTATGCTACCAGTAATGGAGGTTAAAGAGACGGTCTTCTCCGATCATAGATACGAATTAAATTCTATTAAAGTTGCCGCCATTCGGAATCACGTGGTCACCGGGACGCTCTGTACACTCGGTCAATAAGACGGCATGAATATTTTGCAAGATACACCGTTAAGCGCTCAGCGACATTACACTTTTATTACCATTACGAATTACACCAGTTGATCCTACACTAAATATCGTTATCCAAAAAGGAGCTATATCGCGTGTCAAAAGAAATGCGACGGAACAAATGGCTATTAATAACGTCCCCAAAGACCGTAGACCCATATCGTACGCTCGCGATAAGTCCCTAAATAGCCATCGAAACTCGTACAGTGACAAAAAAGAAAAGTCCAAAACAAGAAGGAAGCTAATCTCACAGGCAGAATACAAAATTCATCACCCTATTCTTTGTATAATAAATTCACAATAAGTACGCGAGCTTAAGATTTTAGTTTTCTCAGCATTCACAACCGGGATTCTCCGACACGCTTGGATACGGCATACAGACTTTTCAAGGAGTTGTTTATTATAAAGGGTTCATTGTTAATGGGTGGCCACGTAAACCGACAGTGTATCCCAGTGTATACACGTGGAACGCGCATACAGGCACAGGATGAGGGGCCTTATCAAAATCTACGATTACAGCCGAGTCAAACCAGAGCCAACTCGAGTGATTCCTCATCCGTTTTTAAAATAACATATTGATGTTATTTCCCTGGTATAATTAGATATTCATGAAAGCGGCTAATAGAACACGGTAATGGCACTGGGATATCGCTGTAAGGGCGGTTCTACCTAATCAGGGATGAAGCGCGACATCATCCCCTATTACTGGTAGCTTACGTCACCACTATATTTTTCGTCCCTCATAATTCTCCTTATTAAACTGCTAATTCCTTGCAGACAGTAGCAAAACGTCGGAGCCGAGTCAAAGAATAACTTTGCAAGCTGCAAGAAATAATTCCATAGAGTACAAAGTGAGAGAGTTACGTATGTTTTTATGATGGGAAAAAAGAAAAGATAAAAAAAAGAAAAAGAAAACAAATGGCGCTTCTCGACCTATGTGTTTCTATGGGTATCCCAGTAGACACATGATGGCCATTAATTCAGTGTGTAATAGGGAACAGCGAGATTTTTAATTATTCCGAAAAAAAGTCGTCATTGAAATTCTATAATCGCGAAGATGACCATCCTTGAACTTCGATCACTGAGGTGCGTTATCACGATTAAAAAAATACGAAACAATAAAAAAAATAAAGAAAATTTGACTCGTCGCGATGTCACTGAAATAAAATGAAGCGTGAAGTAGGCGAAAAAAAAAAAGACGAGCCTCCACTCGAAAATCCAACCGCTTTAACGGACCTACGAAGTCGGTGCAATTTAAATTTTAATGCGGCGCCATGATTTTATGCTAATTACACGGCTCGACTTCATTATGCTACGTAGCCAGTAATGAGATACGTACATACACAGTGCATTTATGTGAAACGTTGTATTCACGGAAATTGGGTACTGAATGTAATACGTATAAATAGTAAAATCTTTGAATGGCAATGATACCAAAGAGTGCAGTATGCTGTGAAAGGACCTGTATAATTTTTTGGTATCGTTGCCATGCACACTGTATATGTATAATATACATATATATATAGAAGCAGATGAGACACGTGCTGAAATTAATTGAGTATCGACTCGATTGCCCGGTAATTGCCAGTTAGATATTATTATCGCTATCTGTCCATTGGCGCGTAGTAATTGCATCACCGTCATGTACAGAAACCGGTCGAAATCGTAGTCGGATCGCCGGCAGAAGTGACAAGAATATTACAAGAATCGACGAAAGAATCCTCGTTACGTTTGTCAATTGAGCCATAAGCGATATTCGATGAAAATCGATCACTGTAAGCGCATAAGTATCGATAGATCATTGCACGTGGAGTCCAAGGAGAATAATCTTTCCTGCAGTGAAATGTGGGTCAGCCCCGTGGAGTTCCGTTCCACTTTCTCCTTTCTCGGGTCTTTTCGGTGAACGAAAGGTCGCCGACCTTTATACGGTGCACGCAAGTACAAACGGAAACTCGGAGTCATTGTTTTTCTTTTTTAGTCGGTTTAACGCCATGCCACCAGGGATACGACCCCTTAAAAATCCCATACGTCAACAAAGCATTGTAACACATATTAACGTTCAATGTATCGTATAACATATATATATATTTACACGATTTCTTCGACAGTGGGAGAACCGCTGGTAGCCATAACCCGCAACATTTGGCTAATCGATGATCGTCATGGCGCGAAACGAGCTTCGCCAGGGATTACGTCGATTATCCGAATAATTAGCTCGAAAGTCCCTGCCGGAATTATCCCGGCTCATCCTGTTTCGAGTCCGGCCATATATATCGCTTGGCGGTTACGGCTCAAAACTTTCGTGGCTTTTGCCGATGGTTTGAAATTCTATACAGAATTATTCAAGAGTATTGTACTAGTTTAAAGTGGTTCTAGCATAGAAACGAAATGGACGTGTTATAACTAAAGTCGATATGATATTTTTGAATAGCTCTGTATATTATATCCAGGTTTGGTACCGTTTAATCGTATATATAATCTACACGTATAGGTAAACAATCAAAAGAATTTATTATGGGCTTACCTAACGCCTTGCAACTTGCACCTTCGAGCGAATCACTGGACAGCTGAATTATCGCCATGACAAGATCGCCCAGCATCAGACACGCGATGTGATGAGTCTGGCAGCGCCAGTGCAATACATGATGAGATGCTGGTAGCAGCCATCCAGTTGCCAAGGTCGCTGCCAAGAAGATGACGCTGATGATGAAGGCAAGCGGGTACAAGGTGAACCTGATGTCTGCCTTCTTGACCACCGGTCTGCGACATATCGAAATTCTTGTTACCTTACTGGACCATCTCTGAACTATAGTGGGAAGTCTGTATTGCTTGGTAAGTTGCCAAACAAGTATAAGGATACTGAAGAAAATAGATTGGATTCTAGATTTTCCGTATAGTTACTCTGGATATCTAAGCAATGGGTGGAAGAATGTTTGATACGTTAGATAGTTTCAGTATACAGGGAATACGTATATTAATGGACACAGTGGAGCGTAAAGTCTGATTTTCAACCCACTACGTTGCTGTGCAAGTCTTTTGAATTTTCCCGGGTTAAATTGATTTATGAGAAATTATACAGCGGGGAATGGATACAGTACACGGCCGGAGGCAATTATTAATTGAAAAAAAAAAAGAACGAACAAACGCTTGACGCATTCGCGAAATTTAATGGCACTGCATGTACACTGTATTCCTGTTGTAATATTGAAAAGTGTGGAACAAACAACATACCCTTGTTCCAGAATGAAATACATGCTTCGATTCGCCCGGAAAATGGATGATTTAGAGATACGATAATAACGTAAATACCCGGTTGGTAATATCGCGTGCATACAATTCCTTTTCTGATTTACAACTCTGCCGACTGGTCAGCAATGTTAAAATAGAAATCGACGGAATCGCAATGACTAGGTGCGACAAGAAACTCGATTTTCTTTGAAGATGCGATCGAGAGAAAGTTAAAAGGTGAAAGTATTAGAATGAATGTCGATGAAATACATCACTTTCATTCATACTATACGACATTTACGTTAGTCATTCATCCTTCGCCGTTCTAAAAATACACTTGGACAGTATACGAAGATCTGTTTAAATGGCCCAGCACGAACGGGTAGCCATATGGGTTATTCGGCAACGAGAGGTTGCAGGGAATTAATTTGTAACGAAGGAAAAATGGACGCCTTGCGATAAATAAAGGCCGGGAGAGAAATTTCGAAGAGGACTAAAGTGGGTCGTCTGCATCGACGTGGGTCCGCGAGTCTGACGGAAGATTAAGCATCGTGAAAAAAAAAAGCAAGAAACGAAAGAAGAAGAAAGAGTAGAAGAAAATAACGTTAGTCTCACAACATTGAGATTTACTTTCGTCCATGGCGCCGAAACGAAATAAGACTCGGGTTCATAATGACTGTGGTATTAATGTTCCTGCATCTTCTTGGTCTAAGTCTAACTACATTTCTCCCTTCGCCGATTTTACGATCGGCTTTCGTAAGAGTGGCTGGTAATAAACACAGTTGAAAATCGACAGAGGGAACATGGCGCCCGGTACCCTTTGGTAATATAACACGAATCCCATTGGGCACTCGGTGCAAAAAAGGGACATTAAAAGCATAATAAGGAAACAGTTATAGAAATAATACTGGCATCGCGTTAATTATTATTGTTATGTCGTTATGTACGCAGCGAATCGGAGCGACGGGGTGTCCTGTGTTTTCTTTCAAGATTTAATTGCATCCTATTTCGGTACTCTCTTTAGTACCAGGACACTGCCGAAGATGCACGAAGATAGCCGAGGGAGTCGAAGTCGTTAGGTCGCAGAATGTAACCTCGTAAAAAGTGGCGATAACGATGACTCTGGGGTTTACTGGTAAAGGCACTAGTGGATATCCCATGCCGCTTATTCTATGGCGATCAGAAACTCGAGCCCTTTTGTTCCCTTCTTATTTATTTTTTCTTAACCGTTACTACTTCGGCTCCCTTCGTGACTCATCGGCAGTCTTATAGCTCGAAGCGTGACTCGAAACGAATCACGATTCTCTATCCGATACAAGAATCGGTTTAAAGCCTTGAAGTCTCAAAACCTTGAAACCTTTCTTCTCTGATAGATACACATATCGCACGACTAATATGCTAAGTTATACGATACACTGGGATCAAGATAATTTTATTAAGACATTGTTTTACCTTTGTGGAATGTATTCAGAGCAAGCAAAGACTTTAGCAATTTTTGTCTCCATGATTCTTTCGATGCAGTATTGTCCGGTTGGCAATTGGATGTTATTGACCTCCAAATCTCCATTGGGAAATAATACGGCGTCTTCGACCTTGCCGACAATGTCGTACTTGTCGAATTTTGGACATGGTGGAAAACCAGGTACGATATCTACCATTGATGCATTTGGTAGCAATGGCGGCGCGTCAGGATTGTCATTTAACAGTGTACATATTCTATTGTTTTCTTCAAAAACGGCATTTTTGCCACAACAGCGATGCACCTGAGGTTTCGTGGTTGCCGCCGCGTGATTCTCCATCCTTTTTGCACAGATGAGCAGGGCTTGAGAATCTGCACAGTATTCGCCGGCATTCACGATTTCTTTGCTTTGGGCGCTAAGGTGTACGTGACCCTCTTCCATTAGGAAGAAGGGATCTGCTGGTTTGTTGGGTAGGAAGGTGAGCACAGAATTGTCGGGACATCTTGGTTTCGTATCTTCCATTATTTCCCATTCATTTGGTATGCTGTATAGAATGTGTTGAAGGCTTTGAGAATAGATCATTGGTAACCAAGGACTTTGTGACTTTACACAGATCGCCACCGATCCAGGTTCATCTGATGATTTCATCAACTCCTCATCGTCACGGCAACACTTCAAAACTATTACTTTTGTTCTAGTATTATTTGGCTCGGATAGTACTATCGCGAGCACTGTCAAGAGTACTAAACCAATGGTCAATTTCATCTTGATAAAAATAAACAATCTTAAAGCAATCTCAGGAGTCGAAGTTACTTTTAATACTCAGACACAATGCATAACTAAGCGTATAATTGTGCTGTATAAACAATTGTTTATTCGCAAGTTCACTTTAAAAACACCACACTTTTTATTCTACTGAAATGATCTTTCTTTTGTTCAGTGTTTCTCGTGTCTGTCAAAAACATAAGAGATTTCACTTTCCAAGGAAAGTTTGTTTGCAAACAATTTCAAGAAAAGATCGATAACTGTCTTGGAATACCACGATGATCTAAAACTCTACACGGTCTCGCTTACCGTTAAGCCGAATCTTTGTCCGGTAGGAGATACCAAAGGGATCTTTATACTGTTTAAAGATTCAAGTATAAACCGGCATCGAGTTAGAATACATATAGGAGTCAAAATCGGCACAACCAACACGTTCGAACGTTTCGGAGTCACTGGTCCAACCTGACCACGCCGTTCGGCAGCGTGGTTCGGAGCTGCGCGCGCAGCTTACCCCCACTACACATGCTGTTTCTTCCTAAGCCCGCTCCTATAAATTCAACGTATCCACGCATCCCGACCATACGCCGGAAAAGAAACGGTACCGCACGCACGGGAAATGACCAAAAGTTCTGCGAAAATTATCTGATGACAATCTAACCTGCTACCTTTTCTCTTTCCCAGTCGATGCAGTTAAATATGTTTGCTCAAAATGGGTCTCATTCTTTTGAAATTCCACCCGTTTTCACAATTATCCTTTCTTTCGACGATCTTACCTTACGAATAAATTACTCTTGCTCTCAAGAAATAAACATAAAATTTAAGAACTCAGAACCGTAGTCAGAAACGTGTATACGTATAGTATACATTGCAGAAGGCAAACCGAAGAGTTCCGCGACGAAATTCTGAGAAATGTCGGACATATCAGATTCTCAAGGAACTACGAGAAGAAATATACAAACTGCCAGTAACTTGCGTCAATTGCTATTGACAGAAAAAACAGTCTTGATTTATCGCTCGGACGAGCATCAAGAGGCGCGCATTGAAAACTCAATACAAGAAATTTGATAAAATTGCCGGATAAAAAGCAAATGAATGGATCCTATAGTAAAACGTTTGATCTTAGCTCATTGTGCTATACTTTACGTCATACAACGGACAGTCTTCCAGGAACATTTTTTTCTCCTCGCGTCCGGAACCGACCCTAAAAGAAGTGGTGCACTTTTCTAACTCGACCGGAAATGCTTTAAAAGTTTGCCCAACCGGCGCCACAACGGCGGCTCCAATTAAACTTTTTCATCGTTTCGGCGTCGGCTAAAATTGAAAATTAATGTTTTCAACATTTCTCAACGCGGAGCTGTCAGGTCGTGCCAATTGGTATGCACGATTTTAATTAAGAAACCTATTGCCATTCCATTCTCATTACCAAGGATCATTAGCGAGATTCACCCGCATTTACGCATTTACACGAAATTTCTACACTTCGATGAACTGTCTACTCACCTCTTGTATTCCACCCTATATACGCCACAAATCCTATCCAGACAAGCGTGTAGATAAAATCGGTATCACGTGGGCTCCATTTAGGGGCACGCACATGCCTGGCATTAGTGCGCATGCGCACGTAATTACCATTTTGGTCAGAGAGATGCCCGATCACGTTTTAACCAGGTTCAATTCATGTTCCATCATCCTTCATGTCAGATTAAATAATACGTGCCTTTAATTTATACATCTGCATAATAAAGATAGCGGATGCATCTTAATTCTCATTAAAAATTCGAACACTCGGTTAACAATGAATATCTTACTTGTCACTTAAAAGGTGGTACGTTTATGTACACGCTACGGGCTATGTTC
>JARPRG010000096.1:822144-841083 GCA_031001745.1 Hartigia nigra | reverse complement strand
GATTGGGTTGGTCTGAGTGTCGTTGTATTCCCTCATTAGTTGACTTCATTACTTTTAAAATGGAAATCCTATCTCAACAAGAGAAGATTGAAATGATTCCTATTTATGGGGAAAGTGGCAGGAATATCGATGATGCTCTCACGCTTTATGCTCAACGTTTTCCAGAAAGTGTTCACGTTCACGCGCTTCGTTTTACCGGGTTGTCAAAAAGTTCATCACTGACGGTAGTGTACAACAGAAAAAAAGGAACCGCCGCGTAACTCGTGACCCTCGTGTTAGCACTCGACAACTAAGCCGCGATTCCGAAATGTCTCTATCCAGTGTTTGGAAGGTATTAAAACGTAATAAGTTTCATCCTTATCGTATTTCACTGCATCGAGAAATTCATGGCAATGATTTCCCGAACCGAGTGACATTTTGTCAATGGTTCGCTTCAGCAGATACAAGGAAACCCAAGTTTCTTTTTTCGAGTACTGTTGACAGACGAGTCGTCTTTCACAAACCATGGTACAGTTAATCGACACAACGTGCATTATTGGAGTGTAAAAAATCCACATTGGTTGCGTGAAGTTGAACACCAGCGTCCATGGTCCGTGAATGTTTGGTGTGGGATAATTGGAGATTAACTTATCGGTCCGTATTTTATTGATGGTAATTTGAACGGCGAAAAATACCGTAACTTTTAAGAAAATGAACTTCCAATATTGCTTGAAGACCTAAGCTTGGAGGTGCGACACGACATGTGGTTTCAACGTGACGGTTGTCCAGCACATTATTCGGTAATCGCGCGGCAAGTATTGAATCGCGAATTTCATGGCCGATGGATCGGTAGAGGAGGTCCGATAAATTGGCCTGCCAGATCGCCAGATCTTACGTCGCCGGATTTCTGTTTGTGGGGTTATCTAAAGAGTCAAGTTTATGAAGAAGTGCCACCGACTCGTGATAACATGATCGAGCGAATCAGGTCTTCTTGTGGAAAAATAACACCAGACACACTTTGCAGTTGTGTTCAATCTTTCGAAGCTCGAATTAACAAGTGCATCGGTAGTGGGAGGACACCATTTTGAGCACTTATTCTAAAAAGTTAATTAAAAACAATCACCCCGATGGTGAGAGGCAAGGGGAATCACCGAAATCAAGCACCCCGAAGGGAATAGGCCACAACTACGTCCACGTCGTTATTCCTGGGTAGAACTAAAAATAGTGCCTACATATGAATTGATTACAATTGAATGGTCCTCCTGAATACATTTAACACGTCTCATTTGAAATTTCAAAGTTACCCCCCTCCCGCCCTCAGGGGGTGGGGTTTTGAGGTAAATTTTTGCAAAATCGCTTTTCCCCCTCGAAACTAAAAAGAGAAAAAGACCCTGAGATATTTCGATGTCTCAAGTTAAAAAAAAAACACCCTGTATATATATGATTCCAGCAAAGATAATTGATTCCAAAAAAAATTGTTCGAATTTCACAAATTCAAAGTATCCCACACATATACCTATCCTCCTAACATACAGCTATCCCCATCTCCGTCTACCCATAAATTGATCTATAGTATCTGCACCAGAGTGAATGCATTTAAGTTCGTGACGAAAGGTCGATTTTATGAAAGAGTGCACTTTATAAACTCAATTTTGAACTATCACCTAGATAAGGGCTCTTCCCTACTGCGTTGAACGTATAAGTGAACCACCTACTACACCCCTTGTCCACAGATAGTCCACTAATGTAACGCCACCCTTATACAAGATCCGCTTCTCGTCTCTGTCTATCTCTCGCTACCGCGTTAACTCACCCTCGTCGTCTCTTTGATATCGATGAGGGTAATTTAAGCGAACATTGTTGGCGAAGAAGATTGATGCGTTAGGTGCGTGCACGTTTGAAACGCCTAGAATAGTGGCTCCCTATTGGAGAAGGCTGCAATACTATCCTCCCTCTTTCATAGTACCATTCACATCTCATCCTGCTATCGCCATCTATAGCGCCTTGTCTCTCGTCCTCTGTCTCTCTCTCTCTCTCTTCTCGTGATAAATTGCATTTTAACGCCGCCACCACCCCTTCCATCCTTCGTAACACGTTGCGATCAACGGGCCTGGTACATGCATCAACAAACTGCATACGTCATCGAATGCACTTATATGCATAACGGATCCTCGTGCACTGTACATTATAGCATTGTGTCCTTACGTTATAAATAAATTTGACGTTGTACCTTCGATATATTTGTATATCTATATAGCACGCTTGGAAGATATTCTCAGGATAAATAAAAGGAGAACGTTCATTATTGAATTGCAATTGATGCTCGTTAGTCATTAGGACAGGCATCGCTGAGCGATTGATCGATCGTGGATCGGGTCATTCTAGTGGAATGTAAATAGTTTATGTACACGAGGATAAGACGAGGAGTAACGATATTTTTTCATGCATCTATACGTATCCGTTAGGCTTACGTAAGAGATTTGTATTTTACGTATAGGAATTGGTATTCCATGTAAAAATGTAAGATTCTTAGTCAGACGGTAACCTGTGCTACGTGTCATCGTACAAAAAAAAAACAGGGGGAGTTCAATGTCTTGTTGGGTCGCTCGAAAATTCATAGAATGATAAATGATTAAGGTGTGCACGACGTAAGGGTGCATAAGATCCCGAATTGCATGCGTGAGTAACATTGATAATAGGTATTGATATGGAGTAGCGTCATTAGGGATTCAAGGTCGTTTTCATGAATTAAGTAAAAAATATAATAAGACGTGAGAAAGTAGTATTTTCGTTGGTACAATACGAAGGCATGGAAACCAAAGGATTTTGCTATAGTGAATAAGGAATGTGCGAAAGGTCTAAACGCACAGCCTTGTATTAACGTTTATCCTTGAGACTTTTACTGCTGTTTCTGTTCCTATACATGACCAACGACAATGGCTCCGATGCTTGGCTGCAACGGCATTTGTTGCAACTTTCTTGTTACTCCCTTTGCATTCACTTTTCACGATGCTCACCAGCCCTCGGCTGTACCGGCAGTCACATACGCGTTCACGTGCGAATGCTAACCAGACTGCAGTTGCAGCTACAGGACGACAGCTGCGACCCTAAACCGGTGCTTTGATGACGGATGATTTCACGTATACGCATCAGGCGTTAAATGCGCTTAGGGTGGCCACCCTGATATAGAGAAAAGTACTAGGTGGAGTGCACGTAGTGATGCAATCTTAAGATGGATTATTGTTACGTCTAAACTTTTTCTTTGATTTTGTAAACTCAATATTTTGTCTATTGAGGTATTGGATACGCTCGTAGGGGATGTGGCATAGTTGCTGGTACCGAGAGATAAGGGACGTGGATTATTTTGAACGTAGGATCAAACGTTATACTAGTCAGTCGAATATTTCAAGATTATGGATTATTTCTGGTGCGGCTATATTGTATGTATTAGCATGGGGCTTTCGTTTGTGTTGAGGGTAGTTGAATTTTTGGATTTTATCCCAGGATTATTTTTTCCTTGGTTCCTGCAGGATCTCAGGGTGGTCCATCGTGTTGGATAAGGGTGAGAACCGATATCGAATGAGATATTGAATTCGATGTGACGTCCAGAATCTCCCTTTAATATCAATGCGATTTTGATGGTGGATAAGGGTAGGGTTTCCCTAGTCAGCATATCCCCATACATAACCTATAAGGATTTGGCAAAACGATCATTTAATGTATGGTGCGTAACGCAAGGAACACTATAAGTTAGGTGTTTCGCGAAGCGTTTAATTATTTTTATGTAAATGTCGTAAGCAGTCGTCGGGGATTAGTCGTGCAATTCCAAGCGATGAGCGATGAAGCCAATTCATAGGGGGTAGCGGCAATGCCAAGCAGGGGTATGTATAGCAGACACGGTGCGAACGCATAATGTTTCGAATATGCGAGACTCGCGCGGGGGAGTTGTCGAGACAACCCCATGGGGTAGTTTATCCCCAGTTATAACCCAGGTCCCGGAACTAGAAAGGCCCGAATTCAAGCCTGTGCCATGTTTCAAATCTACAGAGGGTTGTTGCGTGGCATTATAGGGTGAGAAAGCCAGGGGACGTTTGGCAGTTGATTGCGATTTTTACTACCCGACCAAAAGCGAACAACAACCCCTGACAACATCTTCCTGACATCATGACTAATCATTAACCCCCCTAACCCAATCTTACCTTCTAACTATTCAAAGCCATCTAAAATAAACTACCCCATCCGATACAAGTGCCACCCCATTTTTCGTATAATTATATAGTATATATGTACTGTATACATCTATAGCACTTCCTGAAAACCGATAGCCTGTGGTGTACACGTCATAAAGGACGGTAAGAATATATCCCGTAGGTATACACGTAACCTTAGATGATAATGCTGTAGGTACGTTGGGCCCAATGAGCTGGTCCTAAACCGGGCCCTTTTTCAGTTTGGGTTAGGTATATATACGTCCAGACGATCGATAAGGCAGCGTAGGAAGTATATACAGTTTTTCATACGGGACAAGCTTCCCTATCGGGAGTTGACGTAAGATAAATACAGACGGCCAATGACACCGAACGATGCCACAAGCATAGCATGGATGAAAGTACGTTGTGGCTTTTCGAACGTCTGTTTGTTTAAGATGGCGCGAGAGGGACGATATTGCGTCGATCGAGACGAAACAGGCTTTTTATTCACAAAGCGCCATGTGCAACTGGCACGGACGGCACTCTTTTTTTAGGGTTAGGTTCGCATTGATTTTCCTCACTGAAGAATTCGCCATTATTATCTTCATTAGATAAGGATTGGATTTGCCCCTATAGCATGGTACGTTATAGGGTACATATGGATAGTGTAGACTATAGGTACTAAAAAGTGTACAGTATGTATCGTGTGTCCTCATTTTAATAATCCAAGAGTCATCGAGTAAGGCACGTGTTATCTGTAATCCGAAACACTTAAACAATTTCCTGGTAAACTTTTTCTTATTTGAGTTTTATGATAAAACTGAAGATTATTTATCCGCTGCAGTTACGAAATACTTGTCGAAAGGTATAGGGTGTTCGACGTAGACACGATTACGTTGCTTAAAGCTTTTTACCTTTATCAGACAGTTTTTTTTTCTTCTTATACTATCTATTATGGCCTAAAACCTGTAATAACGTAAAATGGTTGCGTAAATACTTGAGTTTTTATCTTAAAATTCTCTATGGGTATGGTATAATAAAGGATAGTCAAAATGGTGAATCCATTAATAAGATCACAAATTACCATTAAGAGCTTTCCTTTTTTTTCCTCATATTAATGACTAATGAAACTTTCAAATGATCACACTAATACCAACAGTGTATAAACATCACGCGTATACCAGATCCACTCTACGTGACACGATACAAGGATTACGCACGGCAGCTAATGGAGTACGTTATCTTGACTGGTACAACGGTTTCATCAGAGTCATGGGTCGCTATAGAAATTATCATTGCGTTCCTCACGTGTGTATCAGCTCTACCCCGGCGTGGCTATTGGCATCAGCGAGCCACTTATTCTTGAGGAATCTTAATTTACCAAGAAGATCATTCCTTGGGAGGAAAGATTCCCGTATTGAGAATCGTGCGAGGTTAAGATGATGAAGAATCAGGATTTTAAATACAGTATGTGTGTGTATATATATAATAGGTATAGAATAAAATGTGGTAAAATTAATTTTGTCCCATTAAATCGAACATCTGGATTTTTGGTAGCTATTATGCACGTCGGTTATATAGGTATAACGTTTCTAGGTTTCTTAAAATGAGACCCCAAGAACCTGGCACAAGAAAATGGAGAGGAGCTCAAGTCATTCATTCAAAGGTAAAATCAGAACCTCTGAAAGGGTTTCCGGTGGCATTCAAAGGATTCACGCTTGGTTGCGAAGAAAGCGAGAATTACGGATGAATAGTGACGCCGACATTGCGCGTATGCTCGTTTATGGACGAGGATTAAGTTCTAAGAGAATGCAGAAGGTAAGCATTGGGTGGGACAATAAAAAAAAGTTACAAGGAATAGGTAGTATTGTGGTATCACTAAGAAATTCATAAGTATTTAAATCGTCGTATTCTATTAATATAACGCAAAACGATATAGGTGCAATGAAAGTTCTTAATTATTCCAAAATAGATTGAACGAAATGTATAAATTTGCCTTGTAAACAAGAGCAATTCGAAATCCATTATACGTGACTATTTACAAAAGCGCAAATAATGAATAATAATAAGTTTCGAAGTTGTCAAGTAGACTAAGAAAAATGTTCATCAGTCTCATCCTGGACTTATATAAATCCTCAATTACACCGTGTATACGTAAAGCACGGAATGCAGCTGGAAAGGAGCCGCCACGTTAAAGAGAACTCGATATCCTTGAAATGACGGACGGACGTTATGTACCGGTGCGTCATTATAACCGTTAGGACAATTATTTTTGCAAAGGAAAAACGATACGGTCCTGTGAACAAGTATTCTGGGCTGCTGCACTTCCATCATTCACGATATATGATATATCGTGCACTCAAAGATCGGCAAGATCAAAGGGAACCTATACCCCCTCTATACAATATACAGACATCAAGCTCGTTGACAATCTCGACTCGAGCTTTTCCGAAACGGGGAAAACTTTCTAATTGAGTTTCCGGTGATACAGTAGCCAGTCTTCCGGAGCTGCATCTTCGTGGATGCTTTCCGATACGCCAGAGGACACCTTCCCTTTAACCAAGCTACCCTTTAGAGAATCATACCAATATGAATGGAAAAACTGTATTAACCTGGCGCGTCTTTAAGAAAGATTTTCTAGAGTTAAATTGAAATTTTTATGAAACCATAATCAATGATACCGTACACGGATATTAGATACCGTAAAAAAAAAATTGATCGTATTAAAATTTAATGACGTAGTATAGACATCACGTATCTTTTAGAGACACTGGAAATTCCCTAGTCTAATAGTCTCGTACTTTTACCTATTACGTAATAGTCGTGTAAACTTCAAAATGTCATCATACATCAACGCTGGAGTCAGTCATATTGGATGTATGTGGACACTGGGTGTCGTTCTCTACTGAGGCTGTATGCACTTCACACTTGTAGGCACATGTTAAAATAAACGGTCCGACATTCGGGCGCCTTTTCGTAAACAATCCTTTGTTTTGACGATTCGGAACAAGGGACACAGATTACGCTCTCTCTGTGTTCTTCACACCCTCCATTATGGGACACTGTAATTCTGTGTCTCTGGATCACGGCCTCTCGCTCTCTCTTATGTATATACGTGGAGTCTGTTATTTGATGTAACGGGTATGTGCCACCCCACTGGGATAGGGTTAATTTCGTTATGGCCCTAATGTGATTACCCGGAGCAGAAGCTAAATCGTCGACGTTCCTACCGTGCTGGAATAAATTCGTGTAAATCGGTCGTTAATTGTAACCGGTGATTCTTCTTGATTATTTTACGTGGAATGTGTGTTGAAGGGTCGTGATGTATTGTTACGAAGCGACAGATATACCCTTTGTTAGGGGTTTTAGAGAAGGACTTGAATGAGGAGTGAGTAAATGATTTTTAATTTGTCCTTTTGTAAATGCTCATTGAAAAATTGTTGGTTTATTTGAAACTCGAGGTTTTTCCATCTTCGCAATGTTATTGTGGCTGTTACAGGTATTTAGGAAAATATTTATGAAAATTTGTTATTTCACGAACGACATTTTTTATTTGCCGGTAGACGTTTTATTATTAGATGTTTTTATTGGCGGTAGAATTTTTTTCTTGGTAAATAACTTATCCTTTTTGCGTGAGCTGAATGTCAACCGATCGAGTACATTGTTAACAGTGACAATTGTGGTGCCATCGAGAGTGTAATAACTGCAATAAACTTGAATAAGAATGTACAATTGTCCAGTAGTGCCGCATATTACTACGATAAGTATTATTAACTGAAGATAAATGAACTAGGTATTCTCGAGCGTCCCGTGTTACTCGTATCTCACGTAGTGACGCACGTCGACAATGCTGCCACCTGTGAGTTGAAGCAGCTATTACTTCGTTAACTGGGAAAATCTGTGCTCAGCTGCTGACTGAGCGAATGGATACCCCGTTTCAAAATACCCTTGGCGCTCAATATACAAGTTATATTTAAAGAATTTGTCGCAAGAGGGCAGTGCTTGCCAACCAATATTTGAGGCAGGACTGAATGATATAAAAAAGAAAAAAGTCTGCACCACATTACATTTAATGGTTGTAAATGCAAAAAAATGTTCCTAATCGAAAATCCTGTTACAAGATGTCTTGCCTATTTATCTTCGTTTGTGGTATTCTTATTTGTTTTGACATAGCTTCAGGTTCCTACGTTACCGA
Organism: Hartigia nigra; assembly: GCA_031001745.1. Lineage (NCBI taxonomy): Eukaryota > Metazoa > Arthropoda > Insecta > Hymenoptera > Cephidae > Hartigia > Hartigia nigra. Next base: position 832,719 of record JARPRG010000096.1, on the reverse strand, counting down.
CGTTCAGAAAAGTCACTTACTATAAATTAAATGTACCCAGTATAGACAATACAGAAAATCTAATAAATCGAAGACTATTAATTTTTAACTCTTATTATCATCGTAAATCTTAAAGCCCCCTACGATTCCATGACAGCGTTAGAAAAACCGTAAAAAAATACACACGATGGTGTTAAACGAAAATTCATTATAAAAATTAGGTAAATTAACATTTCCTCCCGAAGGACTCATAACGTTTACAATTTCCACGGGATCGTTTCACCGACGAGACATCTCACGGGAAATACCTCGCTTTACGAAATACTCAATTTGTGTCTGCCAATATCCTTTCCCCATTTCTGGTCCCTATCAACTGACACTCGTAGAGACACTAAAACAGAGCGTAGAAAGGAGTATGGAAAGTATTAAAAAAAAAAAAAAATTAGTAAGAACAAAAGTACCAGAACTAACGCAGCATCCCAAGCGTCTATTTTCCTAAAGTGGATTTCGTCATAGTGTTATCTCCGAAGGGATCGTATAGCTAAATGCCGGCTATAGGTAAAACACCGTGGACATTGAGGATCGAACTGAAGCACAGTCATGGAAGTGGATCAGCAGTTGAATAGGAATTGTTTCTTTCGTAGACGAACGTGCGCTTTCGGTTCAACAAACAGGAAAGAATCGCGTGAGCTGCCATACCGATAAAGCGTGTCCAACGGCAGAAGGCATGTAAGAAAATTGCGATCGAATCGGTCGTCTGGGTTTTACTTTAATGGGATGCTGGGTACATTTCAAGGGAGTGAGGTAAGGGTAGGGGCACCGACACGAAACGTTACCATAAGGCACGGATCCATTTCATTGGGAACTTTCCTCTCGGCAACGGTTCGATATCTTAACTACCCTTCTCTAGACTAACCTAACCCAGTCTTAAGCGACCGCATGTCACCTAACCTCACCTTACTACTAGAAATCTTCGTCCCATTATCCCAAAGCCATTTGGATCTGCACCTCAGAAACGTGGTGCACGTAAATCGGTAAAAGTGTCGCCTTAACGCAAGAGCAAATCGACAAGAATCTTTTGTTATTTTTTTTGTTTTCTCTTAAAACTCACCCATATCCTATAACAGTATTCTCGAGCCATGGAAAAATGCCGTAGGCGAATATACATATACTGTACATCCAAAAAAAAAAGATGAAGACTGTAAAGGAGAACGTATTGCACAGGTCAGTGGCACGTTCGGCTTTCCCAAAAGCATATAAATCCGACAGATGAAGGAATCTATGAACAAAAGCGTGGAAGCCACTTATGTACGCGTAAAGTAGAATTTATGGGAGACGCGGGAGAGTATAAATGTGCGCCGTGTCATAAATTCCATGGCGAAGGCCGAAGTCTAGCGATATAGCATAAAGAATGGAATCCGTATTGGCCACGAGAGGTCCATGAGAAAAGGCACATAGGGACGACCTTCCTTTGATACACAGTACTATAGTAGCAATGACCCAACGTCCTACGTATAGGAAAGAACATCATATATAAAATACCTATATACAATATCATACCTGCTACGTATATTAATCCACAAGATACTGTTATTCGAAAATATCTGTAACAGCACAAAAAAATCATATACAAGAACCCAACTAGACGATGATATTTAGACTCGAAGAAGATCCTTTTCTTGGATGAAGATTCTCCAATGGATCAGATATATAAATATCCCGTGTAGCCCGAAGGCCGATGTCGAAACGTCGGGATTATAATATTTCGCGTCACTGCGTTCAATTTCAATATACCTCGGGCTACTGGCCAATCCACATCCCATCGTGATATACCTACAGTTAAAACTCATCCCCAGCAACTTAACCCCACGCGGCCATTTTCCTTTCGTTCATCCGCGATTAACGGTTCTTCTATACTGCCGTCCGGTATTTAACCTTCAATAACCCATTGGCAACAAATCCTACAGAGGGTGGGACTTGCAATCCCAATGTCCTGAAATCTCTTCGTCTCGTATAACACGGAGTCGTATATCTTATATCTACGTAACGTATTTACGTGTCTAAATCGAAGTATATATCACCTAGATATATCGTATCTACACTTCTACAATACGTAGACAGAAATATTGTCCACTCTAATACCACGGGTATACGTATCCTATATAGATACGCGATATAGGTATACGATAAGATGACACAAAGAGATACGAGAGTCCAGGACTACCACGCATTCGCACTACACTATGGCCAAGTATACCCATATAACATTATCTGTCTCACGAGACAACTCATACCCGAAATAGTATATCTATGCATGCATGAGGATCGAGGCAATATGGTTACACGGCTCGGTAAAGTTAAACACGCCCCTTGCATAATAACAGAGAATCCACTGAGTCGTGATAACGCGAAGCGCTGATGCACTTGGCAAGAGGACGGTGGATAGTGCATCCCCACCTCACCGATCCTCGTGTACTTGTCAACTAATTGCATTACATATTGACTTAGTTTCAACGGGCGCTTCGCTGCCAGGTTAGGTTAGGTTGCATATTAATTATCTGTTAATTTCAAGTTTAATGGTTACCAGGCCAGCAGTTGACCATGACTGTCCTTAGGCTTGAGAGCGGTGTAAGTATGTATACAAAAAATAAAAAAATAAACGTATCCGCAAAAGCATCGAGGGACAGTTTACAAAAATTCTGAAGGATATGTTTTATAATGGCGGCCGAGAATGAACGAGGAGGTCGGCGATCGCGGTGGTCTGGCTTTATGCTTCTCTTGACGTCGTAGCGAGGTTATCGAGTGAACGGAAGCGGCGAGCGAGAGACACTTCATAAAGTAAAAGCAGTGAGGATGCCGACCAGAAACGTGGCTCTCGTTGTGAGCTCGAATGAAAAGTGGTAGAGGAATGCAAATGGCGGCGCTATAGCACTGCATGGGCTGTGGGGGTCCCTTTTGTGCCAGTTTCGTTTTTAGTTAAGTATATTTAGTTTATTTGGCCGGAGGACGGGACGCTTGGGTTCTCATGCATTATATATATATATATATATATATATATATATATATGTGTTATATGTACGTAACGCGTTTATATATGGTAGATGTATAGATACATATACGTATATACTGCACGTTGGTGCTGCTATGGCACGGATGGCGTAAAACTGTGAAGCGAGACCGGCATCGTAATTTACTCTTTATGGCCGGACTTTGCTAAATCCCTTACAGTAGTGGTGCACTCCCCCACATCCCTTCCCATCACTATCCTCCCTTCACATGAGCACACGCACGCGAAACGTGAGTAAACACAGATGTAAAGTCGAGGCTGCGTGTGTTATATACGAATGGGATGCATAGTATATGTGTGGGTATATATATATATATGCAGAGAATGTCTGCTTTTCGCCACCTACTGCCATCCACAAACCCATATCGCGCAAACGGCTTATCGCATATCACCACCTCCTAACCGCCCTGACCACGTGTGTGCACCCCCTTTCGGAATCGCCAACCACCGTCAGCAGCGTCTGCAGAGTCCGGCAGCAATTTCGCATAGGAGTGAAATGTACGCACTTGATGTTGGGCGTTTTGATGGACTGTTTGGGGTGAGGGATATAGCTAAAGCAAGTTTGAATTTTAGAGGCTGTAAAATATGATTACATAATGAGCCGGGGAATCGAATCCTTCTGAATAATTCAGCGACGCGACTCGACCGACTTTGGCGAATTCGCCATTCGTCCTTCCGGCACCTAAAATCGACGTAAATGAAATGTAAGGAAGTTTCGCGGTAAACGCTCGCACAAGTATTGAGTTTCATTTTGCTCTATTCCTTGGTCTTTACGTCGCCATTTTTTTTTTTTACTTTCATCGAATTTGCGCTTTGGGAACCAGAGGTGCAGAATTTGAAGGGGAGGTGGTGAGTATCGGGTGCACGAATGGACTTTTAAACGGATTGCACGTTAAAGGTATGTTGAGTATTATTGATTGATGTTGGGTATTAAGTACGATAAATGATAATTAAGTAATTTAAGGTCATCGAGGATCGTCTCTTTCCTAACAAGTATCGCGTTAAAAGGGGTTGAAGCTCGATGGTTTTGGGGTAGTATCTCTCGTGGGACTCCGGGTGGTGCTCAGGAGGAAGTTAAGGGTCTCGTTATTACTTAAACCTCACAGCAGCGAATGCTTCCTGTATAAATTACACAAACGGAAAGTTCACCAATCCCCCTAGATTCCTGTCGCTCGTCCTCCGCCATAGAGAACCAGCCCGTTGTTTTCGTCGTTTCGACCGCTCCGCGAGCCAAGATTAAAGTTTCGCAAAGCTAGAGCAAGCCATCCCTTCTCACTCATCCCCCTCCCCATCTTGCACTCTCTCTCTCTCTCTCTCTCTCTCTCTCTGTCTCTCTGGGCTTTACGGGAATTGGTTCGAATTGGGGTTAATTTAGGATCAACGCCAGGGAAGATTTCGTACGTTTTCATTGGACTGGATGCTGCAGCCCATCCATTAGCATGTAAATTTGTTTCCAGGATCAACAGCACGTGGGTATCCTCTTCTTATTTTCTCCCTCACGTTCATATTGCATTTTCTTCGTTACTATTTTATTGGAATCGAACACACTGATTTTAAATCAAATTTTTTTGGTTTTTCTTACAACTTTTGTACAATTAACTCTCGTTTCATCCTGTAGGTTCGTACAAGCTTTTAAGCGACGTTACGCTCTGGATTCACGTACTATAGGTAATTCTCTTCAGTAAAAGTTACCTCATTTCAAACATAGTAAAAGTCTCCTACCAGTGACTTTTGCTCCGGAGACACGACAGAATTACCTTTAAAATCGTAATGACGTGTGTCCAGGAGTTTCGAAGGACTCCGTAACACACAAAAGGATCCGCATTAAGCATGCAGGGGGGTCCCGTACAGTACACGGCGCCCGGACATTAAACTCGGATTCATCAGAAATTTAGCAAGGACCTAACCGGAAGCGCCTCAACGAATCGTTACGTCCTTTCATCGGGTCCAGGTTACCGTCGTGCCTCTACAGTCTGACTCAACCTTAGGTAACATCGGATACCACCTACTCTTCACTACCGCACGGTAAAGAGTCTTCTCTTATTTAAAAACAAAGAAAAAAAAAAAAAACCTTCCCAGAGAAGATTTCTTACCAGTCGCCTACGTCCTTCGTATCCTCTTTATTACATAACCAAGTGGTTCCTACGAATATTCTCCAGTCTGTTACCACCATCCCGTGCACATAGTCTCCCTTCACAAACATCCATATAAAAAAAAAATAATTTTCGCCCTCGCCTTCCACCTGCTTTAATTTCGATGCGCTGATACGCTCAAGGATGCAGACACTCTGCATGCATTCCATCAGTGCATCGGAATATGCAACGCGATGCATTTTTTTCAAGGGAGACCATTGAAAGAGGGTAAAGAGACAAGGAGGTAGCATGGTATATATATAGGTATTCTTTGTGTAAATGACTGAGCAGGAGACGAGTCGGTCGCCCGAGGGAGCTTCCTGGGGGATACAAAGGATAGAAAAGTCTCGATCGCATCGAACTTCCCGATCAATATGTCTGTTACAAAGCATACTGAACCCTCGGATGCAACGGGATCTTGATGCCAACGCGTAGTTGCAACAGTCGCGATGCGTTCTCTCACTTTGCCAACGGAATTTCCCTCGACTTCCGTCTCTCTGCTGCACTCGCGTTTCTCTCGAACCCTTTTTAGCATCCCTCTTCGCGATTTCATAGTCCATAGTGGATTGTGTATAACGTATACGCGCCATGTTTACCGTAGCAAACCACACAATAGTCTGTGCTACCGCGGGCCGGCCACAACATACCGTGGGACACTAATGGCGCATCCCGTACAGCACTTCTGTACCCGGCCCTTCATACCTCGACCACTCTATATTGCACTGGGTCCTGGTGCTCTAGGTGGCTAGTGGGTCAGGAATTTACGGAGAACTTGGCAAATTAATCGGTCCGATCGGACAGACTCGACGAATACGAAGTACAGTGACTGTGTAGATGCTCTGCGAATAATCCGATAAATATAATTGACGTTATAATAGCGGGTTATAGATATTGTCGATGAACTGTGGAATTTTAGTTATTCGTTACTATTTTGTGGAAAGGGTCGAGTTTCGAATGAAAAAAATTTCCAATGCAGATAGACTATATAGTTGGGTGACTATCGCGTTTTATAGGTAGAAATATGTGTACCTATGGAGAATCGAAATTTTCTATGGGACATTTTGTTATCGAGGTTAGTGAATTATTTGACTTTTTCAATAAAGCGATTCGAGATGCCAGGTCGATATATAAGTCGAATCTTTTGTTCGAGGTGAAATTGCGAATTGGCTAAAAGTTTTGTTAAAGCAGAAAGGGACCTTTGGTACTGATAAAACTACATAGGTAACCCAATGAGACTGATATAACCTTAGTCCCTTCGGGCGCTGAATGGATTTTCGGAATTTCGATATTTTCGCGGACGCCGCGGCGCGTCTTAAATATTTACGGCAGGCCGAGTCGCGGTAGCGGGATTGCGATTATTGAACGTGAAAATAAACCTTCGCGAGGGGCCATGTGGCAGTCGAGATAAATATATTAGGAGTAGATAAAGATGGCCACGAAGTATACGGACTTTATGTGAATTCGTCGCACTTGCGGCATAGCAAAATAGCTGCCAGCGCGCAGAGACTTTCTACGCGGAGTGTCTGCGAGACGAAGTGACTTCCGGAATAATGTTCCTCTACTTCCTGCGAAAAGCTTTCCATTAACATGAGTGTAGGTATATTCAAAGCACGAAATCCCCAACGTATTCTAGGAACTTACTTGGCGTCGTAAATACAAAAAAAATCGTTACTCATAATAAAACTGATCCATCAGCCGGATAGCAGTTAATCTGAATAAATATTACAGAAATCATTGTTACCGATCTTGTCAAAGAGCATCTGTCGCTTTGTCCAAAGACACCATCCGCTCTCGTAGCATCTGTTAAGCTCGACTAACTTTCGCATCTTTCCATGTATCGTCACGTCCTGTCACGAGGCTTACCACACATGCTACACAAGTTGCCTTGAGTGATTAAAGGCGGAACAGCAGCATCAAGTATAATGAGATCTGTTCCTGCCAGTCTCTTACGGGAAAACAACCCTGTCATAGTATAATATCAAAGGAGTTTGGTATCAAACGCACTGGAGTAATAACGTTGCGTTTCTTGGCAAATTCTAAAGTATACGTGTTCTGCGTCTTTCAATTTTCCTTTTGTTTTCGTATGAAAATTTCAAGATAATTATAGTAAACCAAACTGTAAACGAAGTGGGAGTGTATAACCACCACAATGATGTAGACATTTTAACATATCCTGAGTACAGTATACCATATAATGTATACCTAAAGAGTATACGTATGACCCGAGTACTGATAGGAGTTTAATGTGCTTTTTTTTTAAATACAGTTTACAAAAAGAATTCAGCTCTTAGAAAGCGACACGTGACCATTCATAAAATCACGAGAAATTATATGCTGAAATTGTTAAATAAAATGTATTTTAGTGGCAAAACTATGCACGTGCATAAATTGCAACAAAATGTGTATGCAGAGCCACGTGTGGTTTGCCGGAGACTTCATTGTTTTTGATCAGTCAACGGGAGACATTAAACTCGTGGACTGGCTATAGGTATACGTGCCTAAGTTGTACAGACTTAACTGTTTGATCCTCAAAGTTCCTTGATGGGGACTTTGCATTTTAATAGGTCTCTATTGCAGAATTACATACCGTGAAGAAAACTTCAGTATCCCTCGTGACTTTCTATAGATAATACGTAACGCGAGATGAAATTTATATAGGATTTATAAATAAAAAATTACGAGTATTTCTTACGTACAAGCAAAGAGCTACATATCCTTTGTGCTGTCTTTGAAAAGTACCTTTTTCATTGACGTTGGATTTTTCATTCTGTCGTCTCACTTTTTTTTTTTTCATTTATCCAAGCATGTATTCTATTTCTGTATTTATTCGTCCATCCTTTATACATCTCTGTCTTCCTCTATCTGATTGATCCATCCATCTATCGTTCTCTCTTTCTCTCTCTCTCGCGCGCACATCCGCTTTCGTGTATATCTTTCAACGAATCACCCACAGCCCCATCGCTAATTAGCGAGAGTGACATTCTCATTTGTGACGCAATTACATCTTTGCAAAATAAGTCGAATCTAATTACGGGCCGGCTGGGAACGTGGTTGAATGGTGACTCGGTTTCATCGTAATTACTTTATTTCCATATACCACAAAAACGGAGAGTCGCCATTTCAAAAGCCGAGACCAACGAGGTTCGCGACTTTCTATACATGGTGGAAAGAGAGCAAGGTAGTCTGGGAGTGAAAAGAGGTGAAAAAAAAAAAGGAAGAAACGTTGGTGGATGGAAGTGCCAGTGAAAACAGGGCTGAGAGAGAGAGGTAAAGGGAGACAGTGGATACAAAGGAGGTAGAACACGAAGAGAGAGGGAATGGGAAAATAGTGATAGAGCAGTAGATGGCGTAATGAAAAGTTAATTACATCTGGAAAATAACCTGTCTTCGACTGATATCCCTTTGAAAAATATAAAGTTCTCATTCAAGCGAAAGGAATGCCGTAACTGAGAGCGGCTCCACTGTATCCTGGGCATCATTTTAATAAACCGCACTTGGCTAGCAGCGAAATAGAAATGGGTCGAGTGAACTTCTATGCGCTTTGACGTTAAAAAAGAACAGAGATTCGTGAGCTTCCAGCAAAAGCCTAGAGCCTCTGAATCGGTTGAGGATCTGTATTAAACACGTCGGCGTACGTACTTCGGTGCCAGACGGATGCTAGTCTGAGACTATTGGAAATTCCGTTGGAGTCAATCGATATTGGATATCGGCTGGACTCGATGCATCGATTAAAAAGAGCAACGACCAGAATCAAAAGTGGCTGCTTTAGTTTCCTGCTAATATTGCCGTCGCGTGCACACGTATACTAATAGGGTGATTCTTATTCTAAAAATATAGATTATGCGTCTAAGAAGGGATATCCTATTATGGAAAGGTATTTTTTTTAAAGCCATTTTTAGATTTTTTTTTCTAAAGCACCTGTACATAAACGGCAGCCAGGAGAAGTGGCGTTGTGGTGTTATGGAACCCTGAAGTATTCGTCGAGGCCTATTCATAAGCCTGTACGGGGTGCACGTATTTGTATGAAAAATGAATCAATCATTGTAATTGTAATTTACAGACAAGGTGGCTATAATGTTGAGTCATTTTTGTTTTCATTTTAATTACAAATTTCCACTTTTACAATAAATCCCTAAAGTGCATCAGCCTTGTTTTCTTGTCGTCTTCTTGGCCCGAACAAAGCTCGCGAAAAACCGACTGGGAGGAACTGGTTTGATCTAGTTTTAAAACTAGTTTGGACGTTAAGAAATTTACTTTGCGCGCCGTTAAAAGCTCGCGCTCGATAAAGATGGCGAACTTATGGGGAAGGGAGGTGGGCCGGGAGAGAACTGCAGGAGAGAAACAGGATCCGCGCAGAATGCGCGACATGCAGTTCGCCAAAACATTCGTTTTCGAGTAAGAATGTTTTCTCCGTGAGAAAGCGTCCAGTTTGTGTCCACGTGTCTTATAGAAAGAGCAGATAAACCATCGGACCATTCCTGCTCAAATAAGTTCCAGAAGGCAGGTAGAAAGGTCTTGTTTGTGTCATCTACTTATCGGATGTATATTAAATTTCGAGCAAAGTAAACATATCAACCGAATACACGCATGTACCAGTAATGTACAGACTACACGTGTATATATGTATCGATTGTATAAGCAGACATCGATATTAATATTTAAATTAGATACTGATCAAAGCACCTACCCTTAAATACACAATATACTCGAAAAGAAGTGAACGATTCAAGATGAAAGAGATGTATTGGTAAAAATAAGATTCGATCAAAGAACCTCTCTAAGGATGTAAAACGTTTCTATTGTGCGTGAATAAGCATTGGAAAATAGTTTCTTCCCTTTGGCAATAACAACCAATGGCATTCGAATCACTATTTGCGGAAACTGTTTTGCTGGTACTTTCCCGCCACATTGGATTGTTGAATACAAAAGAAAAATTACGAACGGTACAAGAGTGTTACGTAAAGATTGTAATACTAAAAATTTGCAATCGAGTCATGTACCATTTTTGGTCACGTTAATACACTATTACGTGTATATGACATTTAAAAAAAAATTACTTTTTACATAACGTGTATGTTTGTACACATATTTTATCGTATGGCAAAGATTTTAAACAGATCATTTAAAACAAATTTTAATCAATATATGTCGATTATTTAATTCGAACATCATTTGCTTGCCAGTCGGGCTAAAATGGGGTAATGCTATCCTTTTATCACTATTTTCTGGTAGGAAATGAATGCAATCGGTTTTATCTTCAAATTATTCTTCGTTCAGCTGAAATTACAGTGGTCGGTATTACCCACTGACCAGCATTCGTTCACTTTCCCCTATTATAGTTGAAATATTAGAGAATGGGGATCCTTATAATCGCAAATTAACAGCGAAGCATTCAAT
>JARPRG010000096.1:798348-818475 GCA_031001745.1 Hartigia nigra | reverse complement strand
AATCGAGAAATAACGGTTTTTCTCTGTTGATATAAAAAGGACATAAACAAACTTACGTAACAGCCTTATAATATTTCCGTTAATAATTTTCAAGATGCGCGCATACAATCTCGCACGATGTATGACGAAGATTGAACGATGATCATAATTCGTACCTTCGTACTTCCTCATATCTTGCGTAAGACTACCGTCGCGTTTTCGCTCCCACGCAAGCGTGCTACACTTGATCGCAAACCCGTTTCCATGGAAACTCGGCTGAATCTACGCCGAGAAAGGTGGAATAGAGTGCCGGAGCCCGAGGTGGAGTAGCCGACTGACAGAAGTCAGTACACGCGGCAACGGCAAACGGTAAGCACGTGCTGTCGAGAACTCCACAAGCAGCGAGTACGCGTATCGTTCTCATCACAACCAAAGCACAAGGGTGCACGAGAGATAAGGAAGAAGTGTGAATTTTGTGTATCCTCAATCTTGTGAAGCATGTGGTAAACCAGTGTGTACACTGCAGAAGGTACGTGGACGTGAATTTTTTGTGCATTCCAAAAGGGACAACAGCTTTGTCAAGTATATCTAATGTGAAGGAGATTAAAGGGATGAGGGATGATGGGATTTGGTACTTGTAAACCATTTAACCTGCCGGAATGGAAACGGCTGTGCCAGACTAGGTCTAGTGGGAGTTCTCTGGCTGGGAATTAATGGGTATTAGCCGGTTAATGGGTATCAAGCCAAGGCTGGTGAGCATATCGGTAAAATTGGATTGTAAAAAAAAAAAATAAACTAGGGTGGTAGCCAGGGGGTAGTAGCACTATGTGTCACAGTGAAACGTAATTTGTCCCGAGATACTACTAGGTTACGCTTTGCTAGTATGTCCGCTTGAAATTGGTCGGAATTGTCATTTGTCCGGCAAACGAGCTTTCATTATGTCCTCCAGGATTTCCTAGAGTTCTCGACTTTCAAACCCCATCACCATCCATTTGAGATATTATTACTAATGACGTTGACCTACGTCCTGTCTTTCACAGTAACTTCTTCGTCTATAAAAAAATAAATTGAAGAAAGGCCGAATAAGTACATCATCCCCCGTAGATTTAGTGACCTTTTGTTCTTTTTTACCCCAGTCCCTCAGTAACCCTCGCATTTCTCCTAGTTACATAAATTACCTTTTTTGCCGACTAACTCGAATAACATTCGTCATAATTCGACTGCTCGTTACGAGGTAGTTGCCATGAGAACTCACCATGAGAACTCATCCTTATCTCATCGCCAAAGGGCTCGCCGTTGCTCAACAAGCAAAAGGAGTCTCTTAATGGATTCTCATGCAAAAAACTTTAGATATATGAATATAGGATAGGATATAAATACTTATAATGTGACCAAACAATGAATTCACTGTAATTACATCATCTCTATCACGCCATCTCAGAAGTTCGAAAAAAGACTTTTATTCAAGTCTGCCGCTTTCTTTTGGTTATGTGGATATATAAATATTTACAGACGTTTCAATTCAAATAGTGCCAGTCACGTTGATTTCTATAGATATATATATATTAAAATCAATATGTAAAATTCATAATTCTGGTTCCGATTTCAATATCTATAATTAGTGGCATATCTCAGAGATAACGACTCGACGATTGTCGCGACTTTAAACTCACCTTTACAGCTCAGGAGCGTGTCCTTTGAAAAAACTCCTTGCGGTACCCCCTATACCAGAAATTGCTTCTCTTTCGCTATACATTATTCAACAGGACAGGGGCACTCTTACGCCGTATACTTTCTTTCTGTCTACTTACCGAGCATCCTTGCACTTTCGTTATGCTGAAAAAAAAGTGGAAGCATAAAAAATGTGAAGGAGTGAGCTTGTATGGGATTTTCTCGGTGATGGTGAAAACATAATTTTTCTCCAGGAAACATGTTAAATCTCTACCCGTGGAGATCAAGCTTCATTCATACTAGTTAAATACTCGAGATTGCTATGTCTGTAAACATTAACAATGGATGTGGTGTAAAACCTAGCCATTTTCAGAATGTCGTAATTCTCTTGAGTGATAAGTATCTATGTATATATACATTATATACATATATAACGTATAGAGAGCGAGATCGATCCGCAAAACTACAATATCGAAGTGCAGCCAATAATATTCCTCGCTTATCGGCCTTTTCCCAGGGTGGTGCATTCGTGCGAGGTAAAGCTCCCTTCACAGTGGGGATGCCTTGCGTTTGTTGTGTCGAAGATATCAGTGGAGAATGGCGGTAGTTGGCGCGCTCGAACATACTGGCTCCTTTCGAGTGGGAAATATCAAGCGGATGGGGTATACGATTCTGACTACAGAATCCAAGAGCTGTGTAGCATCTAAAGTTTGGAAAATATAGAAATTCGACTTGTTGTTCGAAGATATCATGAAGATTGACGAGAAGTAACTTTTCTCTCGATACATTTTTCAGAAAGACTAAAAGCATCCGATTGCTGTGGTGTAGCAGCTTAGAGGAAGGTGAGTTGAACGGTGGCAAGGGTGAAGGAGGGTACAGGGATAAACGAGCGGAAACGTTGAAAGGACCGGAAGTTGAAAGCTGAGTAGCTAAATGCAACGGGTATATGTATAGGAGGGACTCGTAAATAACGTCAAACCTTTAGCGTAGGTAGTTACGTAGGTACGGACGATTAATGAATCGTCCAAACTTTTAATTTAATCATCCTTCCGACACTCGGCTATTAATTCGCCAAGTTCTAAGTGAAAGTTTTGTCAATGAAAAAAGAAAAAAAAAAAAGAATGCTGGAATCTCAACTTCATTTCACTGGACATTAATATTGTATTAAATATCAATATTAGCCTATCGGATGCGTCTAGGGTATACATTAGATTAATTTCAAGGTCTTCTTTTACGGCGGGAGGGTGCGTCATCTTGTTTGTCTGGTGGATTTCGTGAGGGGCGGCTTAAAAATGGCTCTTACAATGGACAGAGGAGAATAGGAAATCGTACAACCGTCCCTTGTGCCCTTAGACGGTATCGCGTGACGCGTTGAAAAAAAAAATGAAAGAAAATAACAAAAAAGTGCGTGACCCTAGATGTCGCTGGGAGGTCACGTTACTTCTCCGAATCACTGGGATTGTCCGACAGGAAGAGCTGGCATCGCTTACAAAGCAATTCGAACCAGATGATATTCTTGTTTCCGTTGCCTTTCGTATTTTCATTAATTTTCACGTGGCACGCGCCCATCCTGCCATCAGCTCGGAACCGCCCATCCACCCCAGTCGACCCCTTGTCAATTTGGCTAATGGGAACTGGGACGTAATTGGGGGTAGCTCGAGAGGGCTGGTGAGTATTGCGATTCGGACATCCACTCTCACGACACGAGACCCACCGATATACACAAGAGCGTAATGTGTCTGTCGTAGCGTAACGTAATTTCTGTCGCCGCTTGAAAATTACGTTTAAACATTTTATTTTTTTTTTTCATTGGCTATTTCTAGTTTACCGGTACATGTTCCTCTTCATTCTCTTTCTTCCCTCGCGTCTCACTAGTTCTCTTCTTGGCTTTGCTCAATTTTTCTGCCATTTGTTTCATCCGTGATCCCAGAGCTTAACCCGTAGCCTTTTCGTCAATTATAAATAATTGCAGTTATGCCGCGAATTATGGATGCATGACGAGTCGTGCTCACCCCTCCTCCTACCCATACCTCAAATGCCAACCCTCAAAAAAATGTATAGATATATTCAACACAGTCATTTTACTTCTCTCTGTATTCGCATACTGTATGTATACTTTTTGCGCTTCAGGCTACACCACCTGGCAACACTACCTGCGTCCTCTTGAGAGTTAAAATACATACGTACTTTTTTGTTGTTTCTTCATCCCTCGTACCTTGCGTGAAACTCTCTTACGCGAAGTACGGTAGCCTCGTTTTCCAAGCACGCGTATAATTTAATCTTCTCTAGCGGCCTACCTACGTCACTTTTCCTCCAGGTGCTACACTTAACCAGCGCCTTCTAGCGTTATAACGTAGAACCATTACTCGTCCCTCTCTAGACGATAGAGTTAGCTAAGGACTGTTGTTGTGTGTCGCAAGAAAATATTCAAAATTTTTATATACAGCATGAATGTATCGCCGCGAGGGTATCTTTTGTACTTCACATTACGTAATAAAGCGTGCAACGTAACAGGGCAAAATAATCGACCGTATAGTTCGCTGATTTCAGCACACCTTCAATTATGCCGGTATTATTATTTTCAGGATGGTTATGCAAAATTCAGCGTATTTTTCTTGATCTCGTAAAACACGTAACGTGGTACTTATTTGGAGGTGCGAGAAGGAGAAAAAATGTGTATTTAATAGTAAAAGAATTTCGTGTAAAATTCCGTACACAAATGACGTCTGAAAAAATCACGAGAATTTTCATCGAATGCTACGAGTCGTATTTTCAAAGTATTTCCAGCGGAAAAGCCTATTTTCACGAGGCAGTCTATTCTTCCGGCATAAAACAAACCCCCGTATTTTTGAGAAAGAGGGACTATTATTTATGGTGAAATGCATTCTAGGATTAAACACAACCGAGTTGGAGAAGCTAAGGGAAGACTTAGTTATCCCAAAAGGGATGCTGGGGGTAGAACAGGGATTCTACAGTTTCCGGCCTGCACGAGCTACCCTTGCAACACACACCTTTGTAGGTTTTCGGACTAGACTGTATCTCGACTTAAAGCGGTGCTCAACCAGCCTTATAAATTCCCAAACCATTGATTCAGAATGGCAAGCATAATACTTTATCCATGGGATAAACTAATAATCCTGGGAGATCAGTTTTCTCCCAAAATATTTCTGTAATCTACTCTTGATCCAATCCCATATGGATTAAGGTATACCAAGTTAATTAGTTGAAACTTTTAAGAAAGGTTGTGTAACCGATGCTCCTTTAAAAAAAAAACAAACAAATTATTTAACGAAATTTTCATAAATCATGCAACTTAAATAAAGTCTAATCCCCGATACGTCATATCCTTACCGGAAGTCATCAGTCCGATGTAATTTATATGACAAGTCGAAAGAAGTCACTGTAATTCGCAAAGATTCCTGCGAACGAATGAATGCCGTTCCGAATAAATGCATTCGTCAGTCTATCTTTTAATTATGGCAGTTCCGATGAAAGGAAAGTCGAAGTTCCAAAGTCTCGAAAGTTTAAGGCACCCTATAGGTACACATCTCCTTTCATTGGAAACGATCCAGCACGATTCAAAATGGAAGAGGAGTGGCCTCTTATAAAATTGATGGGATGCTATTTTGCTGTTCGCGTAATTAATAAAGTTGATAGATTTTTCCTATATATGATTAAAAAAATTAAATAACTTAGATACTAGAAAATCATTATTATAACTATATATAGATCCCCTTTATAGAGAGTATGTAAACTTGCAGGTGTAGAATCCATCGCAGAATGCAATTTCAATGCATTTCTCAACCCTGTAAGCATTCCTAGCGATTAGGGTCGGTGGATCCGAAATCGATGATTGCGATGATCCAGTAATGTAATAATTAATAAGCTAGTTAGGTTAAGCAGGGTAAAGGTCTAGGGGTTGATATCTCTGCCACACGGTAAAGTTATCACCTACGTAGGCCAAATGTAATTTCTGTGTTAGAGGTGTAGGCGACTTAAATCGAATTTCCTTGGAGGGTTCCGATCGCCAAGTGGAAATTTGATTTCGACCCGTAGTCGTGTCGCTTAAATAGGTTGGTACACACGAACATAAGCTTCCTTTAATTCCTTGTACTATAACATCGAGTGAGATTTGTGATATGCTTTCGGGTCAAAACACAGGGGTCACTACAACAGCACGCACTATATTTAATCATAGTTCAAGGGGTTAACCTGCTAATATTACCTGACAAGGCTTCCGAGGGGTTAACAGTTACTATACACCATAAGGAGACTTTCGAGGACTGCAAGAGGTGTTAATAATCATAGATAAAGAGTTTGGTATTTATCCTGATGGAAGAACGTAAAGAACTTCATGACTTTTAGAATCTCAACTGTACCGCCTTGAAAATTTTACATCAGAAGGCAAGCTGGAATTTCACGTAAAGTTTGTCGGGCTTGAAATTCACTGTGGATGGTCTTTCGAAAAGTCAACTTGGATTCTATTATATTTTGTAACAAAAGAAATCGCAAGAAATACTTTGGAGAATCGCAAATTACGATTTTTGGTAAACAATGTAAAATGTGTTAAATTTGTATATATAACCTCGAGTCGCTTAAGACATTTTATCCCAATAATAATAACGGCGCTTGAAGCACCGCGTTAATATGAAAAATAATGGTGAAAAAGGTAAAAATTGTGTTAATGAGGTAAAAAGAAGATTACACATTGAAAATCAAACCATAGGATTCATCGGGAAGAGTTTATCGAGCTCTGAACGTTGAGAGTTCGTTTACTTTCGTATAAAGATTCTTATTTGTTCTACTCTCTTAACGGAGTTGAAAAGAGATGGGAGAAAAAAAGTGGAGGGAGTAACGAAGAGAGAAAAAAAAGAACTCTAAGCCGAAGATGGCAAAAGATGTGGAAGTAAAGGTAGAAGATTTCCACTTCTCTTACCCTTGGGCACGGTCACGTCTACCAACCAATGCGAGAGCTCACGTTCTCCTCTCTTTCTCTTCTTTACTTTTATTCCTTCTTTTTATCTCGAACTCGGCAATCTCGAGCACTAATGCCACAACATATATTATTTTCCTTAGTCCCGGACCCACTTCTACTTCCAGGACAAACCACGTGGCGTACGACGACATATAACCTTTTGCCACGTCAAGTTCTTTTGCTCGCCAAATTTCAGTTCCATTTCTGAAAGGAGTCGGGATCCCGTAATCTTTCTCGGACTTCTTCGGGTATCTTCGTCTCTTCTGGATTCCGTCAAAGATCTTTTTGAAACGAGCACATTCGCTATCTCTCCTCTTAGTTTGTCTCCCTTCCACTTGGCTATGCTCTACTCTATCTTCCTTCATCCACTTCATAGTCATCGTAGTCCTCTTCCACTTTCTAATTCTCTTACTCTCTCTCGTTCAACTTCTCTTCTCTTCTCATCGAGGGGTTCGTAATTGCGGCGGACCTAATGGCAAGGAAGTCAGGATCCAAAGATAGGACCAAGTCATTCTCAGGATACTTTGGTGTAAATGTATCCATCCAACCCCTTGCGAAGGGTGGATCAGATATTCCTTCAGGAGGATCGAGGCTTTCCGATAATATGATTCAAAGTAAAGTATATATCGAGAAACGAGATAATACAAGAGGGCTACTCATTGATGGGCGTAAGTAGCCTTAAAATATCTGAAAAAAAAATCAAATCAAAATAAAGTACCTCGATATCATTTATTGATAATGATATTGACTTTACTTTTTCCGAGTAATTGGGTCTTACATCATATCAAGACTTATAAGTAGATTGTTGAGTTTGATCTCAAGAAAGGAAAAGAAAGTCTTTTATGGCAGTCCAGGTTTACGTAATTCTGTAAGAATTTCGTTTTAGACCCTTTGGAACGTTTCAATCTTGAATGCTATACGAATCGCCGGAGGGAACTGGATTGGAAATTAAAGAAATGAACTAAGGCAAATAAAAGCTCTTGACCCAAGCGTCTCATTAACGTACCGCATTCTTTTGCCCAAGGAAAATTCTTCAACGTAAACCCCCCATGGAAGTAGCTTATTATTAAGTAGCGCTTGAAAGTTTCGCATTACCGCTCAGTAGGTAGATAAGTAGATGGGTAGGTACGAAAAAAAAAAGAAGGAAAAATAAAAAGATCGCTTCAAAACTTCTTAAATTTCAACGGTCCAATAGGTAGCCTCGTTTTATACGGTATTCAAGTACAACTCCGTAAACGACCGCCAGAAGTCGCTAGCAGTATGTACAAAAACCCTAGTAGACTATAGAGCAAAAGTGTTAGGTAAGGAACCGGGTTACTAGCGCCAGTGGAAATATACTAGAAAGTAAAGGGGTTGGTTGGCATAATAATATGCAAATTCAAGGCACTCCGACGACGTTATTAACCAGGCCTAAAGTTCGCGCCAGTCATTGCGACCCAGTTTTTGCACCGGCGAACAAAAGAGCCACTGAGCTATTAAGATGCCATGCCGGCGCCCCAGGGGTCTGTTACATTCTGATACTAACACATTCACTGCGAGAATTTAACCCCTGGTTATACTGTAGGATACCCTGAAGTACCCCCTCCTATATCCCAGACCCAGAATATTCTCTAGTTTACACCGTCCTGACTCTTCGAATTCGATTCTGTTTTGTTTTTTCTCCTTCTTAATTCAACGAAACATTATTCCTTGAAATATACTTTCTTTATATCCGTCCAATGTAACACAGTCCTTGCCCTGTAATTTACCTTCATCGATATATCACCGAGTATAGATACTTCCATACGTTTTCGTTCTTAGACCTTTCAACTCAAGCGTATACAAAGGAGCTATACTATATTTCTCTAGAAAAAAAAGTTTCCGCGTAGTTTTGACTTTATTAAAAAGTATCGACCCACCAAGGACTCTCGTTTACGTACGTGAGGAAACCTCGTAGCCTATCTAATCTAACCTATAACTTATACTTACGAAACAGAGCGTTGCGCGACGTGAACCGTATATAGAATGCCAAATGTCAGACTCGGTTCGTCCTGGTGTAGAAACTCGATCGTCGCAGTGGAGTCAAGGCTCTCTCGTTCGAATTTACCCACGCGTTCCACTGTCCCATGAATTCTTTATAAGCAGCGAATCGACTCGTTGACTCGTAGAGAAGAAGCATCCTTTAAATCCCTAGCGAGTACAAATACCAATCACTCCATGTTACCTATCTGAAGGGTAGCTATACGCTTTCGGCTTTTACTCTCCCTAGATGAGAATCCAGGACAAAAAAAAAAAGAGTCATTACACCGTTTTTCACTAGATATTAAAAGGTACCTATCCCAGTTGAAATTAGTACCGATATCCATACAATGGTATTCCTCTTGATTGTGAGTATACTTCTTTTCAGAAACGTCCTCGCGTAATCTTCCTCCCAGCAGTGCTACCAATCTACCCTACTAAATCCTAAGGAAAGTGCATCCGTCCGTAAGGCGCACTGTGGCAGCAGCAATCGCCGGCTTTCCAAATCGTGCTCACGTATAGAACTCGCGTGATGGATCTGGCCCGATGCCGGCAATTCTAGAAAACTTTTCCAAGCGACTCGTGAGTAGTCATGTTTGGTAAGCAGGATTCGTTTGGATTCGCGTCTACGCGCGTCAGAAAGAAAAGGATCGTCTATGGGGGCGGGGGGATGTAGAGGCTTCGTTTCATACAGATATATATATATATATGCCAGTATACGTACCTATGTACACATGTGTATATAAGAGAAAGAAACGCGATTCTTCCCGGCTGAACTTTCGAACGTGAAATCAGCCTGTTTATTTGCCACTGGGTGCTTTGACGTTATAGAAATCTGCAGGGAGTCTTCGTTTTTTATTTCTTTATTTCTTTGTTTCTTTTATTCAAAAAGAAAGTGTAGATGGAATGACGGCGGATGGGGGTGTCGAAAAGTATCATAGCGATTTGTATCCATCTTCATTGAGTTATTGTGGCGCTACGGGAAGCAGAATATCGTGCTGGTATTTCTCATGTATTATATTGTGCAAGCTTCATAGTGGGAATATGCAAATTCTTCCTTTTCTTGCAAATGATCCGTAACCAAGGCAATATTAAACTATGTATGAAATGCAATGTGTATATACTGGCTTACGATGCTGTGTACAAACATGTATCATATAGGTATTCCCTTTGAATTAACACGGGCACTGAAAACAGTCGAGATTCTCTCACGTTACGTGGTAAATTCGCTATCTATATATTTACACTGTCGACCGTCTTGAATATAGGAACAAAAACTGTTATTATATACGAAGTGAGGTACTCAAAACGTCGGTCATCATTCATAGGTTTCTTTTTTTCCTTTTATCGCATCTTTCGAACTAAAAAGCGTTAAGGCCGAAATAAAAGTTTACCTCGCTACTCGATTGACGGATCGCTTTATGATTGACATGAACTTTCTATGGGGATTAAAATATTTTCACGTAAAAAAAAAATGTGTACGTTTTTACATATTTATTTTTCTTTATTTTACTCTATAATTTACCGTTTAGTATATTCGTAATGACAGCGTCGTTATCTGTTTTGCGTAACAGTAAGGGAACGCGTGTATCGAACGTCGTAAAAATCGGCAATAATTTCGACAGCTTAAGAGAAATATTACTTTTGACGCGTAAACGCCTGCGTATAAATTTCACGTTATATAATTACAGATATACAGTCACGGAGTTCGTTTTTATTTGGAAAAAGCAGAAAAAAAATATATAATTGGCGGATCTTAGCGTGAAAACATCCTGTAGTAACGATATTCAGGAACTACATATGCCGTATGGGTCGATGTAAGTAAATGGTAAACAGGTAAATGATATATGTGTTGCTACGGCATTGGAAACCTGAAATCCTATATCAACAATATACGTATAGTATTATCCTTTCCCTCAGGATCACAAGATTCCAAAACTTATATTTTCACAAGGGGTTGGATACCACTGGCTGATCAAGAGTGCGTACATATTTATCTAAAGACACGGACGCACATGTCTCCCCGTAGAGTATAAATTGACCGAGGTAAAATTGTAAATTCCCAAGGTGATCCGACCTTTTTGTTTAAGGAGACAAGGGGAAGTAGGTGTCAGTTTGGATGTTACGTGATATAGGGGATGACCAAGGGCGATGTCAGGATCGAAGCTATTAATCGGGAAATAGGGTTCTCGCCGGAATCGAATAGTCGGCAAGATGGCGTCGTCGCGCCTGAAGCCTCGTTGGGAATAACAAGGTTGACGCACTTGAAAAATGTTTTAGGCTGACAGATTCTAAATCCCTGTTAGTAAGGGTACTTTGCCACGCCACCGCTTAGTTAACAAATATCGGTCGGACAACAAAGTCGAGTGACGTAATATAATGGTGGGCGACAATTGTATTTCGACGCTATTGACGGAAAATGTTGAACATAATGGCTGTCGCTTCTGGTACGTTCTCGTTATTCTCGCTACAGCCACTTTGTATCTATAGATATAGTATGGTCGTAGTGCCTACCGTCAAAACATCCATTTGTTACGCAATACCTCTATTGTTATCGTCCTAACGACAAAGAGAATACATCTGTGGTGTATGTGATTTGCCAGTTACCTGAGCCTGTGACTGCTGTGTGCGTTAACTGTGTATACACGTGATACATACACACACACAGGTATGTAATACTGAAGAGTAAATAGGGGTTAGAATGCAGGATGAGAGGAAGGCGGGAAGAATAAAAATTAAAGGGGGGTGGTATGGAAAATCATGAGAGTCATCCACTCTCTTCACTGGATTCGATAGAGAATGTTACGATGCTAGATGGAAGGGTAGGTGGATACACGATGATACGAGAAATAAGGGATGAAAATCGGCGACGAACAAATATGTAAAATTTAATTTCGTTTCAGAGACCGTGGAAAAGTTTCACTCGCTTATCCCAACCGCGAGAAAAGCCTTTTTCGTACTTGTCCTCTTATTATTTATTTCTACTGCCGATTTTCTTTTATTTCTTTTATAACCTCTGTCCTTTTTATATCACCCCTTCTTGACTGGTTATTCTCAGGATTCTCGGCTATTGTGTTTGCTCCCGTAACGATTTAGGGATTTATCGCTTAATTCGATTCTACTGTGTCGTACCACGCTATAGGCGATAATCACCCTTCACTCCGATCAATGATCTTATACTTTTTTTTTTCATTAAAGTTCCTACAGAGAGTCACTCGGGTTCCTGATATTCGTTCTCCTCCTTTTTTTTGCGGTAAGACTGGAGCTGCGTACTAAACCCATATTTTAACATAACAATATTTTAAGGGTTTTACGAAGAAAAAAAATGAATTATTTAATTAACAATTTTATTTCGAGGAAATCAAATTCTGCTTGGACTCTTCAGGGGAATGCCGTATCGTAGCAGCGTTCGATTTTTCGGGATTCTTTGATGGCTAAATTAACGGGTCTAAGGAAACCATTTCGTAGACGATACGGCTTGAATCCCGTGTGAGCACCAGTCCGTGGAAAGTACGAAACTTTTGAGATTTTTATGAGCGCGTAAGGAGAGGGCTGCGTGCGCCATTAGACTTTTTTTTTTCCCTCCCTGACTGGTATTCACTATACATCCCACTCAGTCTCCACCCGTATTCTACAGTAGGTAGGTACGTACGTATCCGACACTGACGTCGAGTAATATTTTAAAAAACTTTTATTAAATCCTGGAAATAACGGGGATTCCCAACTCGTAATTCTGAGATTCCGCGACGGCCATTGCACTTTTAAACCTCGAATTTTCCTACGAGAGAAAGGGATACTGTACATTTATCCCCACGTCGTTTTTTCTCCGTTCTCTCCGGCCTCGTTCCTCCTTTTTTGGTCCTCCATTCACCCTTCGCCTTTTGCCATGTCGTAATCGTAAATTATCACGAATGACGACAGCTCGTAGCTACCGTGCGAACAACAATGAACAATATATACTACAATACATATATATATATATACACTGCCGTGTATCAGCCATCAGTTATAATAATTTATTGTTTATGTTATAATAATTTATACGTTACAAATAATTTATGTGTTGAGGATACTGTTTATGTAATTTGTATTCATACACGTTTCAGAGACATCCAATGTGCTTTAACTTCCGATCAATCCGGACGTATGCAGACGCGTAATAACGCAAAACGATATTTTCCTACAAATATGAATCTACTCGTGGCAGGAACATTATCAGCAATTACATCAGTTCATTAACGCGATTTGCGCTCATCGTTATTAAGTCAATTATTCCACCCGTATAATATCTCCTGAAACAGACACAATATACCCTGACACGACGAAACTCTTTATTTTTACCTGATGGCTTAAACCAAAAATTATATCTCTTACCATTCGCTTCATGGCCAATAATTCTCCAGCCATTTATTCAAAACGCAAAGCAAAATGACAATTACAATTATAACTTCATTTTCATGTTCAATCATCGCGACGGTAAAAATTCATCCAATACGCGCTAAAGCTGTATCTACTCTCCAGAGTCTGTACATTCAAAACAATAGACTCTTCGTGCACGTATTTACATCTGGTATTACGTGCTGCACGTGTCTCACTACAGGAGCGACGTATTTTATTAAAAAAGAAAAAATATATATATATATGGCCACTGTGACTTTTATTAAACCGTGGATCCATGGAGATATTGTAACCATGATATTTATGCGCGTTAAATCAGACAGTTGATCGATGTAGAACGTCATATTGCGACTGCCATATGTATATATTTTATATATATCATAGGAGTAGAACGAAGCAAAAATGGCTGCACGATACAATAGAAATTTTTTGTACGAAAGAATATACGTTCAATAATGAAACTTCGTTAAAAGTCGTATGTTTTGAGAGAAAATATATTTCTATAATAACTATATAGACGGTATCTAATGAAGCGATAACATTGGCGTAACCAAGTTCGAACCCTTATGAATCAGCAATAATATTTCTGACGCTCTTATAACAGCGGGGATTTGACGCGAAGTAAATATTCCGTCGGGAAATTATGCGAATCTCATGCGAGGTCGGTAGGGATTTTCAATCGTTCGTAATTGGGGATTTGCGGGAGAATCGAGAATCTCCATGAAATTGTGTCCCCTTCGTATCCGGTCTACGTAATATCCTCCCACTTAGCACGTAGATGCTCGGCCGTCACCCTGGCGAAAACGATTTCCGCCAAGGCAGATTCGTAATGCTAGAAAATCGGGTTGGGAGAATGAGGTAGGTTGGGTTGGGCTACTGAAGATTGGAGGACGATTTGACTTTTTTTTTTTTTTTTTTGTTCAAGAAGAAACGAAAACGATTCTCCGCCGAGTGTACCTAACTCGTTCACTGTGGATACATTTTTTTTTTTGTTCGCCATTGATACGATCGCTCGATCATTTTCTTTTTGTTTTCTTTTTTTTTATTTATATTTTTCTCTAATAACGCGATTATCCCTTCTATCCCTAATTTTTGTGGCCTACTGCAGTACTGAACAAAAGTTGTGTACCGTCTCGCGTCTGTAATTTTCACAGTGCTGGAATTTTGTCAACGATACAAAAATTTAAATCCAGACTTTTTCCCGCTTTTGTAATATTTACTCGTCACTGCGTTCACAGAGTTTATGGACGGCGTTAGCGTCGTGTGTATATATATATATATATATATATATATATATATATATATATGTATAGTGTAAATGTAACTCACTGTGTATACAATTCCTTCAATGCAACGATACAGAAAAAATTTATCACGTTTTCTTTGTACCCGGTACCACTGGTAGCGATAATAAAAAAACCAAAAGTACAACAAATTGCAGGTAGCTAAAAAAAAAACATGAATAAAAAATGATGGGACAGCTGTCCTTCGTGAATGATTTTGGGTGTTTTTATCTTTATAGTGAAATCCTATCTACGTTGGTAGATAAGTTAAAAAAAAAAGATTCAACGTAAAAAATGTTTTGGTAAAAATTATCATGAAATTCAACTACTATCTTTTTACCTGTACTCGAGGTACAATTTTGAAAAGTTATTTTTTGTCTTACGGATACTTAAGCTTCATGGCAATTTTTAACAATAATTTCTCTTGGCGTATCTGCGGTGAGAATAATTTTACTTGAATTCTCAGTTACCCATTGACATAGATATTCTTGCACTGGGTGGTTCTAGCGTTTCCAATCTCGTTTCCATATCGACGATAATAGAACAGCCGATAATTCAGTCGAAAACTAAACTCAAATTCTGTAAAATATAAATTCACCGTCGAAATCCTAGTAGTCCACCTAAGAGAAGACAAGTAAAACAGAACGACCTACATGTCTTCTATGTATAGCCGAATCTTCTCCAATGCATATATCGTGTGCAAAATGTGATTTGTAGGTCGTGATACGTCAGCGGACATATCGGTTAGCTATTCCGATATCCGCTGACGTATTCGCGATCAAATTCGACAGGCACACTTTAACACGAGAGAAAAATTCGAGTGCCGATATATATATATATATATAGACAAATGGTATATATATAGACAAATGGAATGGTGTATATATATATGGAAAATTCAGTGATAGACGAAAAAAAGAAATGTTAAAAAAAATAGTGACAAAGTGAAAAATCGTGACATTCGTAAAACCTAAAACCCTAAAATATCCGAAGCCGATTGTTAGCGAATAAGATAAATGTTGCAGCATAAAACGAAGGCCTTTTAACAACCATATGTGAAAGAGAGGAGGTGGGGGGGTTTGCCTATCAATTTTTCAAATTGCTTCTATCGAATGGTCAATACATATCCGTCGATGTGGAATGAAAAAAGAAGGATAATAGAGAAAGAATAAAATCAACAAAATCATCCACGCTTTTCTAACCATCCAGAATAACAGACTGGTCAAAAATCGAAATTCTACCGCCCTTCTGCGAAAGGGGCGGCCAGATTTAATCGAAAAATATAAACTGTTCGAGCTCCTCTGTTCCCTTTATTGGATGCCAATAGTAGCTAGAGAATTTCTTCTGTCCTCGCAGCTTCCAGCATCCCTTTACCTCGTCTCGCCGTATTTCGATCCCTTAGCACGACGTTCGTCCAAACTCACCTTCATCCCTGTTCACCATTCCATTTGTCTATATATAGATATATCTATATACAGTTCTATATATATCTATCCTTTCTCCCCACCCATCTCACCCTTATTCCTCTTATATAGATCCACAACTTCGCCCAACCTCATCCCATATAAACGTGGTCCAGCGTTATCTACATACATATACAGGTTCTTTCAATTATCGGAGATTCACGGAATGGCGTTCGCGCATCGAGAAAAGCCACCGACTCGGAATCGAATCTGTTGGGCTTGTTACGTGCAACCGGGTGAATAATACCGGACCCGAGTGCGTGGCGTTCTTTCCTGTCGGCATAACGGAGCTCCCGTGCGTTGCTGAGAATAAAAAAAACCTTTTCCAGGATCTTTTTTCATTCAGTCCATAAGCCGCGTACTCTTCGATTTTGAATAGGTAGCTATATAATATCTAAATGAATATAATCATATGTATTATACACGCGAAGCAGATTTGCCGTAGGAAAATACGTTTTCATGTAGCGCTGATACAACGTAATGGATCATTCGCGTAGAGATACCGTCGCCCGACAAATTCTTCCCGATAAACAATGTAATTTTGTAAGGTAATCATCAATCACTCGTCTCTCTTATCTAAACGATTTTGGTGTGGTTATCATCGCAGTTTGTCGCCTCAGCTCGTTACTGTCGTTGGTTTAATTTTCATTTTTAACGCGCGACTCTATCGGCCGTTGGCTAATGTAACTTTGACGTTTAATCGCTGAACGTCCGGTGAACCGTGTGCGCGTTTTGTACGTTTTATAAAAATTGCATGAAATTCTTGGAGAAACTTAACGGCTATTTTCTCTGGATTTATACGAGAGATACTTTACTTTCTCTGTATATTATACAATAATATTGTACAATAGTGGAGGGGTGATAAAGGTGAAAGTGCAAGAAGTACGTAAGGAGGTTGAACCTCGACAAGGATTTCATCTCATCGAACATTCATTGTTAACGCGACTGGCTTTGAGTAGCGCGTCGTTGATACTTCGAGAACTTTGTATATTATATTCGGGATGACGAAGAATAACGACAGTAATAATAGTTCTATTGGTAAGACACGATATAATGGGATACTTTATATTCATAGATCAAAGTAATCATAAAGGATTCGTATTACGTTATAGAATTACAAAACCGCATTAGCCATTATGTTAGTATTTATGGACCTTGGTAATATTCATTCTCAAGGTACAAGGCTGTCTTATATGGCGACCATACAGTAAGATACTTTATCAGATACATTGACGGTATCCAATAATATTTTAGAACGCTTTACGGCACTCCTCCAATTTCCTAGGAAGGAGTCTAGAAGGTAAGGAAAGACCGCAAAATGGTTATCGAGAAAAGCATAAAAATTCGGTGAAGTCGAGTTCAAATTGATTCTGAGCAGAACTGACAGGAGAATATATATATATATATAATAATCTTTACTGCACGATGCGGTTCCCCGAGTCGCGTAAATAAGGTGAATTCGAGCTGAAATATCAGTGATTTGAAAAAGGAAATTCATTAAGCGAAACTATGAATTAGGAAACATAAATTTTGATCTTGATACCTTGTATATATACATATATAAATATATATAATATATTTATACATGATATATATGTTAAGTCATATACATACGACTGAATGCGAATATTCACATAGCAAAGTAGAGTTATATGAGTCAGTGCGTAATAATAATTGCGCAACAATAGTCAGTATTTCACTGATCGTCGAGCAGTCGAGTGCTTGATGCGTTAGCGGAGAATCAGTTTTTTTTTTTGCCATACACTAGATTTCAATAGCACGCAATCCCGGTAGTGAACACATTCAATGGCACAGCAGTGTACGACTACGGTATAATGTAAACATACTATTCACTGTGCCAACAGCCCTAGTTTGTACATCCATATATAAACAAAAATAAAGCAGATAACTTACTGTGTTATTTTGGAAGGATATTTTAACGTTGAAGCTTGAAGTTGAGAAAACCATATTTTCGTTCCGTATTCTTCATTCTTTCGTAAGTACAAGAAATGACTATGGAATAATAGAGTAGCTATACGAATATAACAAAAAAGAAAAGAGACGGGCACAGTAAGAAAGTAAAGTTCACGTAGCATGTAGCGTACAGTTCTGGTGAATATCTTTGACGTTACAATGCTTTGAGAATATGCGAAGACCTCCGTTGTATCGCTGCTGTCCTGTCGAACGTCGCCCGAAGAAGCTTTTGCGAGTTTCCAGAGAGCAGCAGAATATTATTCAGGCAAGGTATGGCGAACCGAAAAAAGTTTTATGATAGCGACGAGAGGGAGACTTCGCCAGAGCCACGCGTTACACGGCTCATTTGCTTGTGAATCTGGATACGCCTTTGCGAACACGATGCTAGCTCTTATTTGTTCTTTTTTGTTTTTCCTCATTTCTTTTCATACTTCTCTGTATACGTATATCTCTCTTGCTCTCGTAGGATGAAAGTTGCCTCATCATCCATTTCTCTCTCTCTCTCTATCTTCCTCTGTTTTACAAGCATGCGTAACCTTATTTAACATAATTATAACCTCTCTAAAATATTTTATTCGTTCTCAAGGTGCGACAGCGACACTGCAGCAGGAATTGGACTATTGCGACGTTAGATCGAAATGCGTTTTAACGCAGGTATTCCTTTTAGAGAACTTTACAGCCCTTAACGTACCTCGTAATTTTCATGTTCCCATGAAAGCCAACGTTATAGCTAGTTCACCTCCTGGCTACGAAATGCTTTACGAGGGTTGCTCGTTTTGCTGTTTCACGGAAAACTCTGTTAGGTTAGGTCCTTACGTAGGCATGGAGTCTTCCTCTATAGGACTATACTTTATATAGGAAGTATATCGCGAAAGAAAAGGAAAAGTGGCAATTATCGTCTGGTAAAAAAGTTTCGAAGGCTCTTCTTTCGTACTTGGAAAGAATAGCTTCGGCTACGCAGTTCTTGACGCTTCTTCCTCCTGTGTGGAATAGCAAGCGGTAGGTTGGTTCAAGTGCCTCCAAGGAAAGCGATTGTCGTAAAGAATAAAAGGCTTCGGTCGAATCGTGAATCTCTTCGTATTTCCAGTGAAAATATCGACTGTCCTCCTTTTAGAAAAGAATTTCACGCAGCATATATGTATATGGATACTTGTTGCCGGGTGGAATCTAGTATTTCTCTCGGCGGGATACTACATCGTTCGTATCTATATAGAGATATATAAGATGGAGTGGCGTTTGGAGGAGGTTTGGCTACTATGAATTCCAGTATATTTTCAAGCTACGTAAAGGGACGATACGATATCGGCCATTATCGAAAGGCATAGCCCCTCATGTTATTCAAATTCGTAGATAAATCAAACCTTCCGCTGGTGGGATGCCGAGACATTTCTACGTATTTTCCTTATGTGATAGTATGTGCGCTGTATAACGTTATACTGGGGTTATACTTTGCCAATGTTGAGGATAAGGGTGTGTGCATATAGATGAAGATATATATACTTTGGCAACGTCCAAATATTCCTCTATGGTTCCCATGAGAATCTCGACGTCTGAAAATCGAAGAATAATGCAGCACGTTTTAGGACGCTTGAATACACGCAATAATTTCACTAACGTCTCGTTAAGAAGCCGTCGCGATCGATAACCGATTTATTAGTGTTCCCGGGCCGGCAAACTGTTTCCTGTGAGTCATACTAATAGCAGTTTGCCATAATACAAAACCAGAAAAGGATTGGCGCCTCGTGAAGAGTTTTCGAATGGCTTACGTGATTCGACTAGCCCTATTAATAACTAGAATGTCGTTTGGCGAGCAGGGAAAATATTTTTTTGGAATTTCTCGTACAGTTTGTATATACGTATATACAGTAGCTAGAAAAAGTTCCTATACGATCTTACACCTGTTGCAATTGCGCTGCGTCCTACGTGCAGCCGCACGTAAAATCCATTTTCAATATTCAATTTTGTGAGTTTACAATTTGAAAAATAGTTTTATTCTTTAGAATATATTATCGTACGCTTATGTAACTTGTGTTGCTATTAAAATTTTCACTGGTTCTCGACGTCAGCGTGGGATTTAATGTTATTAGGAAAACAGTCTTGTTTACAACTCAGGAACTATAGTATGCAGAAACAGGCTGTCGCGCGACATTACATGTAGAATGTTGTTATGCATCGTTTGTCATTAGCACGTAGCAAGAAGCTAAGAGGAATCCTAGTAAGAAAGGAATACACGAGCTAAGCTTTAGCCGCCTCCACAACGCTATCTCACATTTTCCTCTTGCGAGACGTTAGGAAATGTTGCGCAAGTTATGGCAGGCGTCGAAATGCACTTGAGTCATTCTCTCCATTCTGTTCTTCTCTTTTTCAAGTTTCTCTCTCTCTCTCT
>JARPRG010000096.1:782275-798248 GCA_031001745.1 Hartigia nigra | reverse complement strand
TCTCTCTCTCTCTCTTTCGCTTCTCTAGCTCGCGTTATCTCTTCGCACAGTCGACTTGTGGACTCTTATAGATCGCGATATCGCCGCTTGAAAACGAGCCAATCTTCCTTCGAGGTCGAGTCACTTCGCACAGTGTAGTAGAAAACTGCAGTATTAAAGGAGCATTCAATGGCCGTTTGAATATTTCATTTTATACTGAAATTCTTTGGGATATCTCGTATCGCTGTAACGACCCATTCGTGATGCGGTTTACGTGAACTACGCATCTACTGAGGTACGTAAAGGGTTCATAAAATAAACTGCACTGGCGCAGAATGTGAAAAAAAGAAATCTGTTACGCTGATACGCACATGCCAGATATGAAGAGAGAAAAAATAAAAAAGAAAAAATGTACAGCAATCAGCCAAGTGGGATCTACAAATAGGGAGAAATATAACACTGCGGAATTTCTCCTTTTGAATTTACCGGGTCGCGTGCGAAACTTCCTTCACTGCTTCCTGGCTTTCTGTCGCGTGCTTGATTTGTATGCACTGCACGAAGCTATTATGTTAATTAGCAATGGACAGTTACACAATTCATTGCATCGCTACAAACCGGCCGCCGCTCGATTTTGACCTGGATAACGATCATACGTGGCGTCCGGATGAACGAAAGATTTATAAATAAAATAAAGAATGGTGAATACCAAATATATTATTCTTTGATAATATACCAGCGACTTAATGGATTCTGGTTTTTTGTTATAGGTGTCAGGATGGATGCCGAAGCCGCACTCTTGGATGCCTCCCCGACCTTGTCTACGATATCCTCTCCTGATCTAATCGACCCCACGTACTCGGGTGAAGGATCCCCATATTCTCCGGATTCGCCAATCATGATCACTTCAGTCTATCGAAAGTCTCGAGAGGAGGAGCTCACCCCACGTCCTACGCCGCGACATCCTGCACCTACCAGAAAGGCAAAATTCCGGATACGACCGCCCTACCTCATGATATGCATAAGCATAATCGAGGTACTAAAATCGATCCCATCTATTCTTCCCGGCGGAAATACCTAGACGTAGTGGTGAACCAGAGAACTTGCTTGTCGGCTTGGAATTATTCACAGCCTCGTGAACACTATTTATGGGCAAACACGAGCACAAGGAGTCCAGCAGCCATGTGAAGGATATAGGAGCTTTTTCTTCGAGGGTGAACTCTTCATCCAACAACATTCTGTTCTATAGGCAATACTTACTCTGCCGAGGTATAAGGCACAAAGCTTCCCCCGGGGCGACTAACCAGAAGCTACAGCTCAAAATGTGTAAACTTAAAACCACAAAGTTTAGATACACTCCTAATTCACACGGCAGCAACTGCACAGTTGGAAAGTGCTGGAAAATTTTGCACACGATAACAGCATAGATAACCAGCTGAGCACAGGGGTAGAGGTAGGGCGGCGGGGGGGGGGGGGGAAGAAGTAAGAAGCCAGTGCTCATAAGGGAAAGGGGCTACAAGCACGTTAAGCTATATATATATAGAAGCATGGTAAGAGGACGTTAGTAAGGATATAAGAGTAGAGAGAGAGAGAGAAAGTAAAAGGGCGTATAAGCAAGATGGAGGATAACGTACTTCCCTGGGAACGTTTTCCAGACCAACAGAGAAATAGATGTTATGCGCACCGCGGGGGCTTAACGTAATAAAAACATAAACGTTAAGGTAAAACAAACCAGAAAGAGAGAGAGAGAGAGAGAGAGAGAGAGAGAGAGACTGGATATACTCCTAGACTACTCCTTAGCACTCTCGTGCGTTCTACCAGCCATAAAAACATTCCTATACATCCTCGTAAACATTGTCCCAGGTGTATGAGAACTATTAACCAAATGGAACTCGAATTGAGAATCGAACATTCTTCTTGGATTTTATAAAGATTATTATATCCGTATAATCTTGGTATCTATGACTATTTGTTCTTTTGTGTTCGAGTACAATAGACTGCAGTCTTTTTCTCTATCGCAGATAACAATTCACTGCCTCGGGGATGAGGCCACCTTAAGAAGATGGCTCGTCTACGATCCACGACAACGTGTTCAAGGATGGAGGTTCGCTTCGTACATGCTTCTCCACTCGAACGCACTTCACTTGGCACTTAATGTGGTCATTCAGCTCGTACTGGCTACGCCCCTGGAGGTGAGCTAAGCGAATTCTACGTAGGATTTATCAAATCTTCTTCTAGTACTATATCCACCCTTGGCCACTGTACTGCTTCTGTCAAGGGTGCGAAAACGATCGTCCAAAGAGCGTATTTCTATTGGATCATCCGGGACTGGTTCTCCTTCATCCCTTTTGCCTTGATTTCCTTTTTTAGCTCACTCCTTTAGTACATGACTTTCTCCAGGATTTTTCTCTTCCTTCGTCCCACGTTCTTCGACAATTATCCATTGAGCAAGGATAGCTTTGACTGTCAGGTACCCAGAGCGATTTCTCTTACCTAGTCAAGATACGATAATCTATTCGCAAATATACAGAATCTCGTCCCAATGAGACTAAAGGGTTTGGTTAGAATCTTCGAGCGATCTTTCCTCCTTGATTAAGGGTAAGCACCGCTTACGGAACGGCGGACGGAAGTAAGGCACGCCTGGGACTCGGCTCTAGTGGGAATCAGCGGGAATAAATTCTCCGGGCGATATAGGTGTGGAAGTTCGAGGGAATAATTCATTGGAACGGCGTCTCTGAGGGAAGAAATCTCTGATCGCAGGTGGAACAGGGACGGATGGGGGTGGCTACCATATATATCGGTGGTGGTGTTTGCGGGGCACTGGGAGCCTCTTTACTTCAACCCAGTGTTTACTTGGTGGGCGCATCCGCTGGTGTATATGCACTCCTTACTAGTCATCTCGCTCATCTTTATCTCGTGAGTGACGTGGATGCAGTATTTTATCCCTACTAAAATACACGTATGAATATCGATTTATCATTCTTTATCTTATTATGGATTCTTTATTTATAGTGTCACGGAGAGATACGTTATGCAGGATGGAGACTCTGCGCTGTGTTACTTCTAGCTGGTGCTGATATCGCTTCTCTGCCTGTTCCTGCCTTACTGGGATGCGGAAGGGTGGGGTGGGCTGCACATGTGGCTGGTGCACTGGCAGGTCCTCTACTAGGACTCGCTGTCTTCCCCAATCAAAGTAAGAAGGATGCTCGTGGAAAACAATTCGTCAGATTCGTCAGGTTCCTTTCAGCCGTCAGTATCATGCTTCTTGTCGTCGGTGCTATTTTGGGTAATGTTTACCTGATCGCTCTACCCCAACTGCGAAAGCCATCCTGACAAAGGATTGAACTTCTCGTCAAATTGTGCAAGAAGTCCTTTCTCATAGTGAAGATACGAGAAGCTGCTGATAGAGTCTTTGAGTAAAGAACCGTACAGCACATTCGGTACGACCTTGTGCAACGTCGCGTACCGGGATTTAGCCGGTTTGCTTCGCGTGGATCGTGCACGAGGACAAAAGACGTCGCGACGCTTCCTGCGTTCTTCAGGTACCTAACCTAACCTACTTACGTGAGGTACGAACAGGCATAAACGCCGATGACTCGTGTCTTACGATTAAATCGTGTGCCAATTCGATTTTACGATTTTGTGCCATCTTAGAGAATCTCGTAGGAGATTTGAAAATCGATTGGAAGGGTTCGTTGTATTATAGAATTTTGGTAAATTGAAAAACTTTTGAATTTGGACATTCTGCGTGTTAATAAAAACTGTTGTTTTTCTTTTTTCTTCTTTTTATGCATCTTATACGCCTTTTCATATAGCTATGTAAGTATGTAAGACGCAATACGAAAGATAAAAATTGTTTTAAAGACGTGACAAGTCGTTACGAAATTTTGAGGTTAACTGTACATTCGTCAGTAGGAGAATTTCAATGGTCTTGTTACACTGTAGCTCTTTTACAGTGTATTTTCTTAGACGCAATCTAAACGATATTTAAGCCAAGCGTAAGTTATCCATTTTCTATAGATTACGCGTAAACTCTTTAACGATTACATTCCGAGAACTCATACGATTATTCGGTCAATCAAACTTCTCGCGGAACGAACGAAACGCATTGTGAAAACCTTAAAAAAATGAATTTGGGATTTCTTATTAAAAATCCTCTTGTATAAAACAATGAACGATGAACATCCACGCGACTTAATGCTGCCATCAACGGTAATGTGTACTATAGTATAGTAGATAGTCGTATACCTGGAAAATGTGTTCCCCCCCCTCATTAAAAATACAGGTAAACATACCATACCTAAAATTATTTATCAATTATGAAATAAACTGGCTGTGATTATGTTTAGTCTTATCGTCAACACTATTACTGTACATAGTTATAATACTGTGATGTCGCACGGGATAATATATCGACGAAAAAAAAAAAAAAAAAAAAACTGTACCTCCATTGTGTATCGAAACAATCAATTACGTGCAATAATAATAAAGAGATCGATCGACGATCCTATAAGGTTAAGGCTGGCTGACCTCAACTTCCCTTCGTAAAATCCTTGAGTCCGTGAGATTTCTTTCTTCCACTTCGCATGATTCCCTCGAATGAGTCTTCGACTCGCGCCATTTCACACAAGAAACACTCGGTGTCGACTTGAATTGCCGAACTTTTACGAGAGTTAAGCTTTTCCTTGTGCCGAGCGTCTCTATACACATCGAACGACTCTGCTCTACACGAAGCCAAGGTTAGGCGAATACAGTAATAGCCACCACCACCACCACCACCACCACCCCCCAATAACCCGACCATCACGTGTCACAAGTAAAGAAAAATTCTAGGCCGAACTGTTGAACTGAAGGGATGATATTTCGAATGGACGTTATCGAGAAATTTACTGCGGGCCGGATTTACGGTGTTTTTTTTACAGTCTAAACGTAATTGCTGAAGATAAAACAAGAGGGATCCCTCGAACCAGTATATAAGCGTACAAAAGGAAAAGACGCCTTCTTGTCTGATAAAGGCTTGGCGGGAAGATTCAAGTTAATAAGATCGCGATCTTCTGGAAGCGGAAAGGTTCCGTTATCGTATCGACTACAGGGAGAGAAAGAGAGACAAAAAGATGGCTATCGAACGTGAGAAAGAGAAAGAGAGATAGCTACTCGCTTCCTTGAAAATCAAAGAAAGATGCCGTAACCGAGACGGCATAACTGCCCGCGTAAAAAGATATTACAAACCTTTATTATCGAACGTATAGTACAAGCCTCTATGCGGCACTCTAGGGGCGTGGACTTTAAGCTTGCCTTATCTTTATTAAGGGTCTCTGAAAAGGACTACACCGAACCGTGCCGAATCCAATGGCGAAGGCCAAAAGTCGACTTGGCTTAGCATCTCCGTCCTTTTATCTCTCTGTCCTTGTGCGATTCGTAACGACGACGCGACTCTGCAATCTTCAAAAGAATAACGGAAAAACTTTTGCCGCCTTAAGGTCTCCAACATTTCTCATTTGCCAAGATATGCACCTTGATCTTGTAAAACAAATAACTGAAATGCTTGCACAGAGATTCCTGCGGCTTTTAGGTTGGATCACAATGTAATACAGACGGTCGTATTTTCTGCCTCTCTGCGCACGCGCATACAACAATATCATAACCATTCCGCTATAGAAAAATACTTTAAGTCAATATTACTAGGGTTGATACATGCGTATAATATATCACATATAATATCTATTTTGTATATATCTATATCATCATCATAACTTACATATAAGCTGTTTTTCAGCGCAAAGGCATTCTGACTGATAAATTCAGATACTAGGTTAACGTCTATTTTTGAATTTACTTTATGGTACCGTGCGTACTCGGCGCACTGTGGACTGGCTCTAATGGATGAATTCGATTAGCTACGTAAAGTTGATTACTATTGAGATCGTTCTTACGGCTTAACTATCGCTAAAGTGTATTTATCTCTAATTCGCAAACTCCTTTCCCGTCTCTTGCTTCTCTACAGCTGCGACAGTATCCAATGTGTATATAGATATATCTTGTAAACTATTTCTTCCACCTCGGCTGGTGTATTGCTGTGTACTCGGGAATACAGAGTACACCAATCGCAAGGACAACTTGAAAACAACTGTAGGATATCGAAGACAACTGAGCTCGGATACGTATTTCACCTCTCTTAAACTTTAACGAGAAATAGTAAGGACCTATGGCAAGTCGGGCATCATCGAGACTCTTTCTCCCTGCTAGTGTCTTAACAATAGTATAGTATCCAGTACGAGGACAAATCAGCATCCTAATTCTTTACACTGTACTCCAATTTCGGTACATCTACATTCCAGACATGGACTCGATAATTCCGTTATAATCCTACCGACTCGATACATCCTTCCGTAAATATTGCAGCCCGCCAATTTCAGTAGACTAGCCACAGCCATCGGCACATCGTTATCAAGGACGTTTATCGAGGATGAGGTTGTTGTCAGTTTCATGGTCTTCTCCGGGTTCGACGCAGTCGATGCTGTCTCCGTCGTTCTCGTCGTCGTCGTTGTTGTTGTCGTGATCTTCCTTGCTGGAGACGGAAGGGTCGTGGATCTCGTTGTGAACGGAGCCTTCATCGGGATGGAAGCGACGGGAAGTTTGGTGGGCGATGATGAGGACATAAAATCCTCAGGATGTTTTATGGTTGATGTTTTAGGGAATTTTTTCGCTGTCGTGCCAGAAAACAATAAGTCTAGTACACTGTCGAATGAGAAAATCGATGCGTCGTCCTCGTTCTGGTCTGCCAATAATTTTTCCGTTGACGTTACGGACGACGTCGATGAATCTGGATTGAACATGTTTTCTTTGATCTGTATCTTGCTACCCGTTGGATGATCGATCTTTGAATCAGATAAGGTTCCAGTCTCTTTAGTATTGGTAACATTGACAAGGATCGTTAAATCATTTTGATCGATACTTCCTGTAGTCACTTCAGGTGGACCGTAGTCCAATCTGGTGACAGTCTGATTGTTGTAGGTAAATCCTGAAGTCTTAGTATCAAAGTCCAAAGTGTAGTTCTTCGTAACGTTCTTTACGTCATATTGAATGAATCCAAAACTGTCAGGAACAGTACCGAAGTCATAAGTGCCTTTGTTAGAAGTAAATAAACTTGGGGCATCATCTTCGCGATGATATTCATAAGACTGTCCTTGAGCCAATGGAATTTCGCCGATAAAATCTTTATAATGCTGTAAATTATTAGAGCCGACATTCTGCACGATTAACTGCTGCGACGTTGTCGTTGTCATCGGGGTTGTCGGTCTAGGAGTCGTTATACCACGTTCCACCAGGTATGGAATCATGTCCTCTATGAGAGATGGCAAGTCTGGCGCTGGTTCAGTCTTTATAACGTCCCTGAAAGGATCTGGAGATACGATACCGTCCACGGATGTAATCGGCTGACGTTGCGACGGTGCCGTCGCGTCGGCCCGGTCCAAGACAACTGTTGGGGACTCGTCAGCATCGACTGGAAAGATATACGGTTAGTGACATATGCCGTCCGGTTGCCACGCTCTTTTTACGTGCTATTATACGAGAATCGTATTTATTCGTGGGACTCCTATATAACGCAACGACTCAATTTATCCTAGTGTACTACTTTCAGGATGGCGTTTCGACCCTTACTGCCAAGACAGGAGCCATGTGTTACCCAGGAGTTACTTTATATAGGTCGGTAGAACCGAAAGACCGTTAACGACTGCCCTTATTTTCAGAATCGCCAGTTTATTCATTTCGAATGAATTTCAGCTTCTTCTCGTATAACATTGTTAACCCATCTGGCGAATACACGCGTAAGTTCCATCGGCCAATAATGAAGTTTAAAAAAGCAAATGGAGAATCCAAGTTTTACTTTATGAGATACGGACCACGGTGTGAAGCGATAGACTGAAATCCTGAAGATTTTACTGAAACAGTACACCCGTACTGTACGCGTTATAGCAGTGCATAAAATTTAACTCGGCGCAAAAGTCAATATCTCAAAGTTAAATCCGCAATACAGTATTATCTTATTCATGGAAATTCAAAACAGTACTTTTCTCCTATTAACACAGTCTCTGACATTCACCATTACATCATGTCTATGACCGTATTCCCTTTGTCTGTACTTTTTATTCTAAATTCAGTCTCGTAGCAGCTTATTATTTTATTCAATATCATACGTAATACCCACCGCAAACAATTTTACCGCAGCATCCTTTCTCAGCAGTGACTCGTCTACAGCCAATCTTCAAAGGTGGGCACTTCTCGTCGGAGCACACAACATCGCCGTAGTAGCAAATGCATATTACACACAGTCCAGTGCTCGGCAGAACAGCCCCATGTCGATACTCCCGACTCTCAAAGAGACAGTCGCCGGCGAGATCTTGAACGTCAGAAGAAGACGGGGTAGGTAGACACGACAATGAAAGAAAGTCTTGTAAAGTTTCAGATGAAAGTGATACGAAACTGTGCAAGAGACTCACCCTCGTCGTTCTTTCGATGGGGATTTGTTATGGCAGCTGGTAGAACAGTGACTCCTGTGCCGATTTCTAAATTCAGATCTATAGCGTGGTAAGACTGTGGATCGAAGTAAGACGGCTCGCGCGGCACGAAACCTCCTGCAAAGTAAAGACACGACGCCCTAAGAGTTTCCTTAAAAACTTTAAAAGACTTCAAGACGCGAGGCGACTTGTAAGGAACTTTCTTTTGGGTAAACCTGGGTACGTGTGCATGCGTGTATGTAACATCAGTGGTATGCTGATGTGCTACAAGTTTTTTAATTTTTTTTTTAAATGGAAATAACTCCAACCGATGCTTTACCTTCTGTTTCTACTGGAGGACTGAAACGATTCTCCTGGGTGACGATGTCGTAGAAACTCGGTGCATCCGTGGGACGTAATTCGGGTGGTACTCCGACGGAACCAGACGGATATCCTGTGACGGTGCTGGCGATGTCCTTGTCGTCCTTGACTAGGGCGTCGGCCGCGACAAAGGGTATTATCCTGAATCGGAATACGAAAAGCTTCGTTAAGGAACAAGCGAGAATACCTAAAGAATTTTTATTAAACTTACCTGACATTTGGTAGGGACGGTGGCAAAGTAGGTTCGCTATAGTCGTACTCATAATCCTCGCCCTTTTCACGATGAGTGATATTCAAAATAGCCTCGACATCCGGTGGAATTGATCTGACTGGATGTATTGTGACTCCTTGAATATGCCCTACGGAGACGTTCGTCTTAAGAGTCACGTTCATGACGAGAATGTCGTCAGGCATGAGTATTGTCGTCGGCAGACTCGTAACAGGACCTTCTATCGATCCGATTTCGATATCAGAGAAATTCTCTAGGTCTATATCCTTCACGTCTTCGATATTGATTATCGACGAGGATTCCGTTAACGTGAAAGCCTTAGAAGCTGGAATTGTGCTTTGCGATAAAATATCTGTTATCTTGGTTTCGACTTCCCGTTGCCTGGTAACAGGTCGTTCCTGAAGAGTTGATGTAGTAGATTCTAATGTGTCCAAGGACAACGTCGACAGATCTTCCGTTAATCCTAACGTCGAGAGCGTCTCGTCTATCATGGTAGACTCTACGACGGGAATCTGAGAACTTAGTAGCGACGTACTCGTACTGCGATAGTCTGATATCGTCGAAGTAGACATATCGGAAAATGTCGACTCCTGGTTCACCGCCATCTGAAACCGACTCAATGTCAACTACCACCTATCGGAATGCTCTACCAGAGATTTTCGAACCTCAGTCGACGTTGGCGTCGATGTCGATTCAAGAGTAGTAGTAAATATCTCGCTATCAGTTGTCTCCGAGAGGATCTCGTTGTCCATGATTTCTGTCTCGAAGATCGATGTTATCGAGAAAGTCGTACCGACGGTCGATAATTCTTCGAGATTGACAGTGATTGCCGTTGTATTTAATATCAAACTGCCATTGGATATATTTAAATTTTTATCCACAATTCGGTGACCCCTCCCTTCGGCACTAGCATTGGACAGACTGTTATCGACGGGCTACAAAAGTAGATAAATAATAAAAGAAAATTTTTAATATTTGTTAAACAACATCAAACTCCTCGAAATCATAATACTCGTGTAATAACATACAAAGAAATTTGTTTCCTTTCGAAACTTTGCGTAGTCCTTGCTGATGAACGCGTAGGATGCATAGTTCTGGGTAGCCTTCACCTCGATGCTCCCACCTCGAAGAAAATAATAGTGAGCACCGGGATAATCAAACGGAAACGGAAACGTGAAACTCACTGCAATTATAGGTAGACGGGCAGCACTGTCCTTCGCGAACAATCGGACTACAACCCTGAAGCGGCGGTGCGCAAGAGAGGGGAACGCAACGAACCGCCCCCATGGCACAAAAGCAATTGTCGCAGGGCGCCTTCCAGGCAATTTCTCGTACCATTTCGCCTTCCTCGTAGATTCTTTCGCCAACGCGACACCCTACGACAGCCAACGAACGATAATAAACTCTCATAGTTGTTCCAGAGCCATAAAAGAATCGTACGATGCACTTACCGTTTCCTGCGAGTGAGGTGATGGTCGTGGAGGAATGTGGATCTAAAAAATTACATGGTTAACCGCGGAACGATAATCCTCCCTTTTCGCTCTTCACAGTCTTATGAAAATACTTACGTGTGCAATTGTATGCAACGGGACAACATGAATGAGGTGCATAAAGAGGAGTGCATCCAGGTAGGGGAAGAAGACACTTGGGCCTGACGCATCTTTTGCTACCGGATATGCAATAGCAGTACTCGCATCTTCTAGCTCCCATCATGGCGGATCCAGGACCATACTTGACACCCTCGTAGAGGCAACCTGATATCAGAGAATCGATTAGATATAATTCATTGAAATTTATTAGAATAATTCAAATGTTTACCATCGGTTTCCGATTTCTCCCCAGTCCCAGTGCTGATTCTCCTCAGATCGTTATCGGCCTCATCTACAAGTAAATTCCAGCCTCGAAGAATATTCCGTCCTCGTGGAATCTTTATATCGTGTATAAATACAGGTAATGACTATAGCATTGTGTACTAACTCGACCTCCCGCAGACTATTTCAGCGCAGCAAATGTTCTCCCCAGGCGGTCTGACGTGACAACCTGGAGGTGGCGGATTTGGAAGTCGTGGACAGACCCGCAACCTGCAACGAGGAGCACCCTCGACACATCTGCACTGCAAACACGGTTCGGATGTATTCACCACGTCTCCTTCGTGATAACGACGACCCTCGAATCTGCATCCTGAGACAAGCCAATCAAGTCGGATCTATAGTTAACCTCAAAGTTACAGTCGGAATACATTGTACATAAAGCACAGTGCACAGGTGTGCCGGAACCGTAATCAATGGGCACTAGATTACTATAGGGGACATTTAAAAATATAACAACCCAGAGAAAGTAACGGTGAATATAATACTTTCCCAAGTCCCGCATCTGCTTCCCACATTTTCCCGCCTAGAAATCAAATTAATCGTATCCGCTTAGAAAGTGCGATGCGCGCGCAGCTCGTTGCATTTTCATCGAGTAATTAATTGCGCGAGTTAAAGCGATTTCGTACAAAGTGTTCCCGACGAATTAAGCATTGGCCGAGTAACGTGGTGCAAAATTATTTAAAAGAAAATAGAAAGAAAAGATTATTTTAACCATTGAAAATTTACAACGACAAAAAATTGATACGGTCGTTCATAATTTCCTATTTGATATTAAAAGTCTCATGAATTTGGACTCGGTGCTCTATGTTTTATTCCACGTATACGTATTCTCTGCGTGCGTAAGCACACGGGTCACATATCTAAGCATGTACTTCAGCGTACGTGCGAATAAAAAGTTTCGTAGAAAACTTCGACCAGCAAAATTGTTAGCGCCGATAGAGTCCACGTGCACAACAATACATGTTTAGATATTGAATCTGTG
This sequence comes from Hartigia nigra, assembly GCA_031001745.1. Taxonomy (NCBI): domain Eukaryota; kingdom Metazoa; phylum Arthropoda; class Insecta; order Hymenoptera; family Cephidae; genus Hartigia; species Hartigia nigra. Next base: position 786,311 of record JARPRG010000096.1, on the reverse strand, counting down.
TGCTTACGCGTACACTAAAACTATATACGCTATAGTACATTATGCATATATCCTTACACTCGTGGCTGATTCAACTCGTTGCACATAACCTAACCTAACAGACACGCACTTTATGCGCGAGTATGAAGCCAAGTATACGCGTGGGCGAAGTAGCATTTACTACGGTGTTCGGTGCGTGCTTTGTTCACCGCCAGCACAAGTACCAAACGATGAATAGATAATAAGTATCGCGCTGTAAAAACACGAGTACACGGCAAACTTAACGACGTAAAATCCAATGGAAAACAAACGGCATAAATTCGAAAATCGTGAGAAGCGAAGGTTTACGAGAAAAAAAAAAGATCAGAGAAACGTTTCAACGAGATAAATATGATTAATCGCGAACAGGTATACACAAGTACACGAGAATAAATTGTATTTGACGACTCCCGAGTATTAAATATCGCGTGATCGGTGCCGATTAATAACCAACCAAGTATGCCCTGAAGTTTCTTTGAAACCGTGCCATGTTTTAATTACCACGAAGTGACTTCGCGAGGGCACGAAGATTACCTCGAATTCGATGCTCATCCGGATAAGATAACGGGAGGGGTGTATACATACGATAAAGGTATGGATAATAATAACACGTAGGCTGTACACTGTGCATAATATTATAGAATGTACAGTAAGAGGAACAGAGATAGGAGAACGAAGTGGACAGAGAAAGAGAAGATGAAGCAAGGGGTATACGAAGCGAGGGAATTCAATATGTAGAAGTAAGAAGAGCGGTCCTGACAGGACACGAAACCCGTACGGGAAGAAGCACCGTGTCGACTTTTAACGCTAACATCGTCCACCTGGCAACCAGGATCCCGGGCAGCATCCGTCATCGAAAACCCAGGGCTTGTTCAAATAAGAGGATGGAGCAGCTTGTAATTAATGAATTGCGACTGGGAGAGCGATGCCTCGTGTGCGGTCAAGTTCTGTCCAGTAACGTCGGTTTGCTTAATTACTCTCGATTTATTTAACCCTTTCTACTTTGGATTAAACGGCGATCTCACGTTTGCCTTGACTTTCCCATTCTGATCCCGTGTCGGTTGACGTAGCCCTTTTGTGTTACTTTGGAGTGTTAGGATAGCTCCCTGGGGGCTTTACCTGGTTTAGGTCGAATTTTACTAATTTGCTGAATACTTCGGACGTGTAGTAACGGGCTGATACGCTTTTGGGGACCATCCTGATAGGAAATGACTGTATATGGGTTGTTCGACAGGATACTTTCCCATAAATCTTATGCTGTATAGCAGGGTGGAATGTTTATACGTGTTCAGGGTGGTTTTCGAAAGAACGATAGAAGGAGATGGAGAATAAGTGAAACGAATGAGATCGAGTGAGGAGGATGGAGAGTTCGGAGTTTCACGACTTGTTTATGTACGGCTACGGACACTCAATGATAGGTTCATTAACCGTGTGATTATCAGGGAGAAGGATCGATGCCTCGCACACGCCCACCGCACGCATATGTATATATTATGTGTTAGCTAAACAGGACTGCCAAATAATACGAGTGATGTATTGCCGTTGAGTAGTCGAATTGGGGAATTTTAGTCTAACGAATTGAGATTAGAGATTGTACAGGCGGAGTGAATCCTCATGTGGCCAATTTGAAAATGATATAGATAGATAACCTATCGGCGAAAATAGCTACTCTATCACTTTGTATATAAGGGATGAATATTGTATTAGAAAGTTTTTTTTTTGACATACGGCGATATCGAGGAGAGATAAAAAAATTGGGTATCGGAAGAGATACAAGATATCATGAATATTCTATTGCCGATTGGAATTGCCCGTTAGAAGTGTCCACGTGGATCGATCGGCTTCATTTGTGGTGTCCGGAATCATCGAACTCTATTGATGTGGGTGAGAGAGAGAAAAGAGAATGATAGTCGAAATAAGACGAAAAAAAAAGACAACAAAGAAGAAGCGAGAGGAAGAGGGAGAAAAAAGTTTGTTATAAGGGGGAAAAAAAAGGAAGAAAACATCGCAGAGAGAGGAGGAGGACGAGGAGAAGAAGAAGAAGAAGAGGAACACGGTGGAAGAATTGACGATCGACGCTAGAAATTTATTAGAGGCCAAAGAGCAACGCGTCCGCCGCTTAAGCCCGTTTCACACCGCTACGAGATACCGAAGCCGATAGTAAAGTAGAGTCATTTATCTCGACAACGACCTCGTCTCCATAGACGAACTTCGCCTCCCTTCGCGAAGATAATACCGCGCTCGCTCCAGTCGCTTCGTTAGGGATGAGATTGCGCAAGGGGGAGAAAGCATAAAGAAGGAAAGGAATAATAAAAAAAAATTAGCAAAAAGAATGAAAAACAAGACATCAGGTTACAAAAAAATTTACTCCAGTTCTTCGAGTCGTGGTATCGATGTGAATTCACCTTTAGCTCGTCCCACGATATCGCCTAGTACAACAGACATTATGTACACAATAAAGCAATTTATATACAACAATCACAATGACCCAATGCGTACAATGTATTCTCTCGGTTTAAATACATAACGCCGTGTTTCATCGTTCCGCGAAGCTCGTTCACTGTGGGCCTGTCAAATTTCGTTAGTGTCAATAAAAATATGGTAAAGTCCAATAAAAAGATCGTAAACGAACAAAGAGTCTGGTTCATTGAGAATCCTCATGGTAATGAGGGTCCGAGCCGTAAGGGAATCCCGCTGTGGATTATCCGAAAAGGCTGTCGGGTGTCCAGTTATGGGGACGCTCCTGAACACAAAGGATCGATGTACTTTCGAGAAGAGGAAGAAGAAGAAGCGATAGCGAAGAAAAGGTGGGTGGCGGAGACGAAAAAGGTGGAGGTAAGAAAAAGATGAAGGAAGACGATGCTGGAACGGGAGATTCAAACGAAGAAGGTTTTATATTCCGTCTCGGAACTACGGTCGTGTGACCTCTGACCCCATGGGCAAAGCCCACATTGGTATCCGCGAGGATCCGTTCATGGGAGCCACCATGGTACCGCTATACACGATCAGGAAGCAATCGCCCGGAGTGCGGATCATCACTCCCAAGATCATTGGTCCTTGTGATCTTACGATCACTGTGCAATGCATACGTCATACATAGTCATACATTTGCACGTTCATGGTTATGACTCGAGTAATGTCTAATGTACTTGACACATGTTTTTATACCATCTACTATAAATAAAAAAAAAAAATACAGTAGCATCGCGTACGATTCCATTTCTCGTAAATGGAGACTAGAAATCCCGGGAAATTCAAATCTTTTTTTTTTAATTAATCATAGAGTCTTAGTATCAGCTTACATCGTTTTTATGATATTGATCGAGTCTTGAAGGCGTTCGTCTAATTTCGCTTTAATAACGCGCCAGTTCAGCAGCATGCAATCCATCTTATCGAGAGCCGCAGTATCCTGTAGGTTTCATGTAGGGTCCGTTATAAAGGTACTTTTTGAAGGAACGACACGGCAATGAATGGACCGGAACAGGTTCTGAATCTTATGTAATAACAAATGAGTGACCCTCCGCTGGTGAGTTCGGCTTCACCTGTGGCGCACCTGGTCGCAGCTGATACTCATACGTATACCTAGGTATATATAGTAATAATCGAAAATAAGTATAGCACCACATATGCATTTCAAATTATATATGCATTTGACTGCCTGTCTATACTATATGTTATACGTTCACATGTGATAAATGAATTTGCGCATTGGACCATTACGCGGAACATTGAATGAATGAGGAAGCAGCAAAATACACGTGGACGTCGTATTAATTATAATGCTAATTAATAATCGCTCGAGCAACGGGTGATGCCGGAATTTCATGACGTCCGATCATTTATATGCCCTCGTATCCAAGAAATTATGGATGAGCCGATGAGAAATGGCTACGCTTTTCGTGCTCCGCGTGTAATAAGTGAGGGTACGAAAATTTCGCCGTGGAAAGTAGCTTTTCGCGATAGGGACTTCCTTAGGGGAGGCAATGGATACGAATGGAGCCTGAAGAGCGAGAGAGAG
>JARPRG010000096.1:726052-782175 GCA_031001745.1 Hartigia nigra | reverse complement strand
GGAAAGTAGCTTTTCGCGATAGGGACTTCCTTAGGGGAGGCAATGGATACGAATGGAGCCTGAAGAGCGAGAGAGAGGAGGAGAGAGCGAGATCCTAATTATTCTAATTAGCTCAGGTCGACCTTTGGACTTACGTGCCGCCATTATTACGTTAATTATTCATACAAAGATTAATTATATATTTTACACTGAAGAAGTCCAGATTCTTCAATACACATTGCGCTCTTTCATTAGTCAAACAATCATGGATGGACCTGTCGGAACTGGGCTTACGATTAACGAGATAGAAAAAAAAGTCATTTTTTAAACTGAATATACGTTTATACATTTTTTTGTCCAAATCGTTCTAAAAATTCACCAATTCTCATTTATCTTTGTATACGTACGAGCTACTTCTGTTTTCTTACTGTGCGAGGAAATGTCTTGCTGATGTACGTAGAGAATGCGCTGGGTTGAAATCCCTTCATTCGAGATTTATATACATACTAGTTATATACGTCCTACAGTCACTACTTATTCTTAACCAGGCAAGAGAAACAGACGGCAAAGCGTCAGACACGGGAGACATTAAAGAGATTTCCACGGCAGCGGGTTTCCCACGTTTGTGAGAACGCCCTTGCTGTTGACTCTGGCCACTATTTGCCTATTCAGTTAACAACCTCGATGAGTATCCAGGAGCTGCTCTTCCAGGAAGATCAAGTATCATGAACAATTCCAATAGTCCTGCCAAGAAGATGCTGCACTTTGATCCATCGTATAATTACAAACGAGAGAGTAAGAATCAAATAGAAGTAAATAAAGTCAGGTAGAGGTACCGAACGAAACAATTAAATTACTCGCAAAGAAGTTTTTCCACGTTAACGAGCGCAGAGCATTGACTGTCTGATAACATCGTCGAGAATAAACGCTGACCCAATGACGAAGTCAGTCTCATACCTTTGCGTCTCTCGGGAACAACGCTAACGTTAAGTGAATACCGAATTTACGTCTGGTTGTGCACTGAGAACGTTACCATTTACATGCGCACACGCGTACGTATCAAGCCGACGTTCACGATGCAGAGGATATCCATTCGTACGACCACGTGCCGTTTTCCCGACGTTTCCCGGATTAGCTGGAAGGGGAATAACGAAATGCTGTAGGAAATGCCAGACAGCCCGTTCGCTGGCTCGACGTGGTTATTTCGAATTTCGAACAGAGTAGACGCGTTCAAGTTTTGAATAAAGCAGAGAGACAGTAAGTAGCTATAGTGACAGCTGGATATTGTTATTATTATTCAGAATACCATCGTCCCCAGTAACAGTGGCGACATTAAGAAAAAAAGGTACGAATAATTAGATAGATAGCCAGCCAAGATACGTTCAGGACGTAAAAGAGGGATGAAGCCAGTATTACAAGAGGGAACTTTCTAGTACTGGGTGTAAGATTACGCTATACTACATGACAATTTCCAATTGGATACCTGAAGAAGGATTCCGAGGGTAGTGGTGAACCAGTTCATTTGTGTACATTAGTAGGCTGAACAGGAAGCCCTGTCGTACGTGTTGTACGCACTTGGAATTACGCACGTGACTACCAGCGACCCGGCGCCTTCTACGTCCTTAGACATTAGGAACCCTCTCGCATCATTCCCGTCTGGAAACTCGTCTAGAGCGGGAGAGAAAGAGAACAGACGCAGAAAGTGAGAATCCAGAATACAATGTTGTATCCACGGATATAATGTCTATTGCGGTAGGGCACGTAAAGTCGGCGGGAAGAATAGAACGGAGGTAGGGAAATAAAGGAATAAAAAAAGGGAAAAAAAAGGGAATGAAAGGAGAGCTCAGCAATTTTGCAAAAGAGTAGTGCGTAGTTACGTGTGTTCCTCAATGTAAAAAGTGCAGGACGATTAGCCCTGAGTCGAGTATCGGAATCGTCTGGCAGTCTCCAGTCCCTCTTATCCTCGTTAAGAGGCCTAAGTCACTCGCATTTTTCAAGAGGGCCGCTCAGACATCGCTGGCTGGCTGACTGCCTTCCTTCATTCGTGGAGTCACTCCCTAGAAACCTGGTGGTGGACTCGCATCGTTCGCGGGGAAAAACGACTACATTAGTCAAGATGGCATTTAGTTAGACGAGGGCGGTAAGAAACTCATTCACGACTCCGAGTAGCAACTTCTGTCGTTGTATCTGGCGGAGCGACTCTGGCGCGACTGTCGTGCAATGGAATGGTTTCTACTAGTTTTTCCCAATGGGGGGATTATTATATGTTCTCGGTACGAGTAATTAGGATGGACGGTGAGCACATACCAAGCTGATGCTGCAAGTCGTGACCATAGGATCTTTGCTATTCTCTTGTCTGATAATATATGTTTGGCTGGTATAGTGCTGGCAGGTGCTATACGACACTTGCAGTACTTCTATCTTTACTTATGTACAGCGTGCGCATGATGTATATCTTCTATGGGCAATTTGGATTCATCGGGACGCGCCATGGATGCTCATTTAACTTGTGTTAATTAACCCTGTGCATTATACGTGCCGATTATATTGACTCTGATAATTGAACGAAAAGTACTTTACCTCTGTAAGGTTGGACCATTCGTTCTCTGAATAATGGGACGTTTTTTCTCTGGAATTCTAATCCTGGTACTATCTTTCATTCTAAGAGGCGTCTAACTCGACTAATGGTTACTGTCGTTAAGAGACTTTAGAAAGAATGGAATAAAGAGACAAGACCTGGAAATGTAGAGAAAGAGTACTTTCGAGCATCGTGAAAAACGTTCAATGAACTTTATGCTTATTTTATGTGGGCAAAGATACTGGTTAGAACTGTAGCTATGTTATTGGTAATTCGATTAAGTACATAGGAAAAATCAATTCGAAGGAAGATCTGGAAATAAAAGAATTTTCGTACACAATTTCTATTCGAATACGTTATTTATATGGTAAGACAAGGAAAGGTTACTTCTTGAATTTTTATAATAGTAGATCTTAAAATGAAATTTTTAACCGATGGGAGTTTTACACGACCGTGGCGAGCATCAAATTTATTTTAATTAAACAACTTCCCTGGTGAGGAAATCGAAACGTAACGAACCGTGTCACTGAGGGAAGGTACTCACAATCAGATACTTATACAGGGAACACAAGGAGGAAGTATATGGTAGATGTAAAAGTTATAATTACAACGTACAGCCTACGATTTTCCCACGATAAAACTGAAGAACAATAGATGACCCCCCTCTCCCCAACCTTGAGTACTTCTTTCACCTGACAGAACGAACGAAAACGATGGCCAACACGTTAACTTATTAGAGAACATTGACAGATGATTTTCCAGCCCTGAAGTAGCTAGGTAGATGCTTATACGTTTTCTCAATGATCGATGAAGTCTCTGCTAATCGATGGATTATATATTAACGCGAAATTTTTAAATTATTTATCGTGGATCAAGATCAGAAATTTTCTAATAGGGATTGAGCACAAGTACCATACCTTATTAAAAGTTATTATAATACTTATAATTATCTTTAAAAATCTTTATGTGTAAAGTACTTATTTATACGTGGTTTTACAAGTTGAAAAAAAATAACGAATAAACCCATCAGAGACAAACGATAAATATAAAAACAGTTCATTATAAAAGTATGTAAAATCGCAAGGAGAAGATACAAAAAAATAAACTAAACTTGCCTGGTTTTATTTGCTGAGGTTTCCCCCGGACCCTGATGACGCCAGTGGTGTCCACGAAGAGGACCGTAAGGATCCCAAAAACGTACAAGATATCCCCAGTAATCATTTTTCAAAGGTATCTATACCAATCGTAATCCTCTTCTTCGTCTTCTATGATCTTCCTCCAGAAGAGGATGGTACCGATGTTCTCCAAGTCGCCGAAGACACGGAACGGCCACGGTACCGTCTTCCGATGGTCGCGCGTAGGTATGTACCTCGTCCGTTTGGTACCTACGTATGTAAGACTTAAGGATGGACAGACAGTCGAACCAACCGACCGACCGACCGACGGACGGACGTGCGGGCGTACGCGAGTCAATGAGTGAGTGGTACTCACCCGGAGAAGCCCTCACTTCACCTAACCTAACCTCCTCACTTCACCTCGCACGCCATCCTTACCTTACTCCCTTCTTCTTCACGGACGAACGTGCACGTAACTACACTGTCCCCTCCGTATAAGTTTACGGGATTGAACGTCACTTGGCGGATGAACGGAGCAGCAGATCAATCCACAGTTAACCAGGGTTGATATTGATATTGATGCTGATTGACATTTTATCACGATCCATCATGCAACTCATCCTCGTGGCTGCCCAATGTGGCACGTAGAGGAAATTGCTCCGCTTGGTTTTAAATGTTAGGCTCTTTTTCACGAGATGGAGAATCTGCAAAATCTGGTGAGAAACTTCATTAGATGATAGGACGTCCAAGAGACGATGAGAACTGGCAGTTTTTAATGTTTTTATATATATACGTGAAACTTAGATAATATCTATGTACATATACTCAGCAAACACATAACTTTTTATTTAATATATTTATTACATGCAAATTGTATGCAAACTATTAATTCCTACTCACGTATGTAACACGTTATATTTGTGCTTTTTATGGTAAGGCAATATCGAATTTACATAAGAAAAATAAATGTAACGTGTTACATATTTTAATAGGAATTAATAGCTTGCATGTTACTTGCGTTTAACACTTGTAATAAGTGTTACACAAAATGTTATTTGTTTGCTACAATATGTGAGTAACAACCTGTACTTGTAGAGAACGAACGTAGCGAAGCACCTGCAGGATACGATGCTGTTTCTGCACCTGGGTCCCGGCCATGATCGTACAATATGGAAACCTTCTTTAACTTACTGTATTCACATTGATTTCTGGTAACTTGATGGACCATACTTTTAGGACTCTTTACGAGTATATCGGGTATGGTACTCAAGCTGTTATTACTTTCCGAGATACTCGAGAAAAGATGTCCCTTGTCACACTGGAAAATGATAGTGACGTCAGGTACACTGGAAAAGGAAAGGATATATATATATATATATAATCCTCCAATGGGAAAAACGTGCCGTGGACAAGACTATTCATCTCGACAGCTGACAAATCTCAGGAAATGGCAGTACCGGAGTATGTACATCCTTAAGGATGTACCTACATAGATCCTCTTCTAGTTTACTCACCAGGTTAGAAAAACTCCAAGAACAGAAGTGAGACAAGATGCGCAAGCGCCACGCGATCAGACTTAGAAGAGTAAGTGTTTCACTTCTGTAGGATCATATCCTGAAATTTTAGGTATTCTTATGACGAACAATTCTTTTATATTTTATTTTGTGCTATGTATTATATTGGTACTGGTATTACGGTAGACTGTGATAATTAATACGGCGCGATCGAGGCTATATGCATGGCGACTTGGTAAAATAACAAAATTGTAAAAGGCAATGTCGTCCGATTTCAGACTCAGTGTACAACTTTCGAATTTTCTTGGCCGCTCGTTGAAGACGAACGTTTTCGTCGAGTACTTATCGTTTAGGTGTATCTGCGTGAGGACACAAATTTGCGGGAAGAGCTTGCTTGAGAGGTTTTTTAATCTCACTTTACACTCGAGCTCTCTTTATCTTGCTCTCCATTACTCTCTCGTACTCTCGTTTATTATTGTCTCAACATTATCACTCTCTTTTTTCCACTCTATGCCTACACGTCTAACGTGGGAATTCGTGCAAATCAATTAAGGCGATTGCTGCCGTTCTTTAGATTTTCATGAACAGTAGATATTTAAAAAAAATTACATCCTGTACCACTTCTAGTTTCAATGTGACTGGAAATATATATAATTTCTATAGGGATTACTCTCTTACTACTCTGATATATCAACACCCATCTCATCAATCAGTCTGATATTTTTATTACTATTTTTATCTTCCTTTCCAGATCCTAGTTACGTCCTTTTTTATTTTGTTGAAAATCTACCAGTACTACTTAGGTGTTAGTGTCTACGCTCTTCAATGGATGTGCTTAATTATAATTTCGTTACCAGTGCGAAGAGGTCGTTACATCATTTAGACATTATTCATTAATGACCACCAGCTGCTTTTTGACTGTAGAGAAAAAATGTTTTCACGTTGCCACAGTTTTCCAGGTAGAACGAAGCCAGCAGGATTACAAAATAAAATGCGTAGTAAAAAAAATGGTTAGACAGAAATGGATAAGGGTTCAATCGTAGAGAATCTCGTGCCTGAGAAAGTTACTATGTAACTGAAGCTAGCTAAAAAGAAAATACTCTCATATTTCTCATCCGATGTTCAAAAGAAAAGAGACACGATCCCGTTCCTGTAGTTTTATGCGACACTGTAACTCAGAGCACGTACTGGTAACTAAGGCAGGACTAATTTCCGTGAATTCTGCGCCGCGGAAATGCTTCTTGCTGCGTAGTTCAGGGACGCCGACTAGTCGGTAACTATTGCTCCTGTCGTCATGCAGGAGAACGAACACGTGTTTCACGAAGATACGATGAAACTAGAAGCAGGCCCGACTTCTTCAGGAACTCCATCCTCGTGGTTGATGCGATCAATCTTTCATGAGACGTGCAAATGAAAAGGTAGCACGAAGAAGAGGTGGTGGTATACTTAAAGTGAAGTTAGGAGAGAGATAACGCAGGGGGAGAACTATTTGCAAGATTACTGTCAAATTGCCAGCGATTACATGGACTTTCGCAGATAGACGACGCACGCATATCAATTGAGAGGTAAGTAAACTTTGCAAACGAAGTTATCTGTTTCTCGTCTTCATTGCGAAGGCACCGGCGAGCAGGAAGTTGAGGAAGTACATCGCACTATGGTAATAGCGGTTCTTCAATTTCGCTCAACGGAGAATATATAAGGCACTATAGCACGTTCAACGTAATTAATCCTCGATAAGTCAATTCTCGGGATCTGTAATTTTGAGAGTTCCCTATTTACATGTAGTTGGTTACTCGTGTGGTGTAATACGATTAATCATCCGTTCCAGGTAGTATATATGTGTATACTCTCTCGTAGCGTCCCGACGACAGTGACGTTAATTTACTAACGCGGAAGAGTTAGTTTAATCGAAGGCACGAAGTAGTAATTACTTTTTTCTCTCCTTTTTTTACTTTCTTTTCCTTTTTTTTTTTCTCTACTTACACAGTTTCTGGTTTTGATGTTGCAGTGTTTATTCTGGTGGCATATGGCCAAAGAGGCAATTTTAGTTCTTGTATTTTAAGTCTCGTCGCGAGTCTTTTGATGATTTTACAATGCAACCCAATTTACACTTTTCGCTTGAGATTCGTTTGCTTTTTGTATCTTTTGTATGCTTTGTATTATTCGTGCAAGAAGCGATAGCGTTAGCTTATCGATATGACAGAAATCATTTTGTGTCTCAGTGCGAAGCATCTTGTTCTTTGATTTTGCTGGATTTCGAAGTGTTCGGTATTATGATCAAAAGTAAAGAGACCTAAGATATTTCTTTTAAGTTTTGATATTTTATTCTAATACGGTTTTATTTCATAGTATTTCAATAGTATTTATCCCGAGTATGCTCGGAGTAGCGCTCAAGGGGGTGAAAGGAAACTCATCGTTCCTTTTTTTTATATAGGATAAACATGTTTTTGACTTTTAAATTTATTATAAACATAAGAACTGTGAAAATGGCGCACTTCTTTATGCGCCATTAAATGTGAATGTAACAAAATGGATACTAAATTTAGGTCGGATGAATTTTTAAAACAAAACTTACAATAGTGTCGCTTTATTTAATGTCTACTTTAGTTAGACTGGACTGTAGTTTTTTATTTTACCGACTGCGATCGCAGATCCTTCATGGAACTTCCATCGTGGTGCCAGCAATTTTACCTTGTGATGTTTGTTAGTGAAAAAATTGAAATATTTTTTTAAAATTAATGTATTTTTGAAAGGCTAAACTGAAAATATAATTTTGTGATGTTTGTTAGTGAAAAAATTGAAATATTTTTTAAAAATTAATGTATTTTTGAATGGCTAAACTGAAAATATAATTTTGTATAAAATAGTAATGGCTATTTAATGTAGATTTTAAAAGAAAACGGATGTTGTATTGATGGCGACATCTGCCGTCAGGATAAATGTTTTCTAAATGGGTAGCTTCACGCATGTTCAAACAACAAGCCCTCTGTCGAGTAATACATTCATCGGTCAAGTGCAACAACTGGCAAAATGAAGATGGCGGACGGATCCACAATCTTAAGAAGAAATAGGCCCGGAACAAAGGCAAAGGTTAATAATGACGTTCATTTTACATTTGACGAATTCCCTGAAACTCGCAGAATGTATACATATAGCATACTTGATCATGCCTGACGTATCTACACAGGATCAGGGACATCTTGCTGCTTGACACATACCTTCGAAAATCAATGAATTCTTTACAAAATATATTTACATTTATGCAGTTTCGATCAAATAGTTTACACTTATCGTCCTCGAAAAACAATTTCAGTTAATTTTGTTTATTGGGTCTTTGACATAGAAAAAATTATTTTGCGCTAAACTTAATTATTTAGGCGTGACAAGTTTGACAGATCGTTTGACTTTCATAAAATCTGAAAAAATAGATAAGTTTGAAATAAATTCATAGTTATGTTAGAAACTATGTTGTTATGTTGCTTAAATTATGTTACAGTTCTAATGAACAGTATTTGATAGACTGTAGATATCTTATTTTTGGAATTGAATTGGAATAAAGATTTAGTTTGATGTTTTTTTCTGAAACATTATGTTTTCTTTGCAGGACTTTAGTAGGTGGCCAGATGAACCGTTTGAAGAGATGGATAGCACACTGGCTGTACAACAGTATATCCAACAGATGATTAGAAGAGAACCGTCGAATATTGATCTAATTCTAAATATGCCAGATGCACAAGACGAGGGTGTATGGAAGTACGAACACCTTAGACAATTCTGTATGGAATTGAATGGTTTGGCAGTTAGATTACAAGGAGAATGTGATCCTCTAATCTGCACTCAAATGACTGCTACCGAACAGTGGATATTCTTGTGTGCTGCTCATAAAACTCCAAAGGAGTGTCCAGCCATCGATTATACTAGACACACTCTAGACGGTGCAGCATGTTTGCTCAACAGTAACAAATACTTTCCAAGCAGGTAGAGTGTGATATGCTTAAAATATTTGGATATTCACTATTATTTATGTTGTGCCATATTACAGAGTCAGCATCAAAGAATCTTCTGTAGCCAAACTTGGATCTGTCTGTCGCAGAGTTTACAGAATCTTCTCTCACGCGTACTACCATCACCGAACAGTATTTGATGAGTTTGAAAATGAGACCTTCCTCTGTCGCAGGTGAGAAGTTAATATACATGAAATACCTCTAAATAACCTTAAATTCTCTTTGGTATCGACCTCATCATATCGTTGTCATTTCGCTTACAGGTTTACAGCTTTCGTAACGAAATACAATCTCATGTCACAGGATAATCTGATAGTGCCCATAACAGCGGAGGACACTGCTACGGAAAGCGAGGCATAGGGCCCACCAGTCAGGTTTTTCTGTCCAAGGCCCAATTGTCAAATTTAATATGTAACTGATTCACGACTAAATTACCTCATGAGGCTGTCTTGGGCCTCAAGAGTGTAGGAAGAAATAAGTAAGTTCAATCCCGGTCAAATTAATTCTTATTAATTGCAGTAACTACTTCGTACATTAATACTACTTGGTAATCGATGTATCATTGCCGAGAACAGCAAGTCTTAAAATACAAATTCAATAGCTGGATGCGCAGCTGTGCAATTTTTCAAATTTTACCATAGATTTTTAATATACGGTTATGATAAAAATTCGAAGAACTTTTATTCACAATTTCTCTCGCACGTCAAACAAATTTGGATAGTCGAAAGCGTTGACTGACTTTTGACCACATTCCGTTGAAGAAGAAAAGATAATAAAAGAACGACAAAAATTCTCAAAATTCCTAACAACCCTTGCGCAAGATAATCCAAAATCGCATGATTGTGTTTGAGAAATTGCAATTAAAAGAAGGCCCTCAAGTTCTCATCTGTCCTTTATACTGTATTTAAACTTTTGTATAACGTTTGATATAATGCAAAATACGATGGAAGTCAAAGAATGATATAAATGCAAAGGAGGGAAAACAAAACAAAAAAATAGGAAAAAGAAAACGAGAGATAATGAATAATGATACGAACGAGCGACTAATTACTGTAATTAATCTAGCGTAGACGGATAGCCCAATAATACACAAGGACTTGTAAAACGTATTTAGAGGTACTGCTAGTAATAAATGTTGTACTACTGTTAATTATAACGCATATATCTTCACGTAGTAACTAGAACAAAAAATAAAACGCAGAACGCTAGATTCTCCTCTCTTCCGTTAATTCGAATAAAAAAGGATCGAGTACGTGCGAACACTTATTATTACGTTACGTTAGAAGATAGTCCGACGATTCTTTCAATGTTAAATGTAATTAGCTAATTTCGCCGAAGACAAGATACAAATATCATGAACAACGTCGTACTGTATCATGTACACAGGACTATGGAGTATCAAAAAAAAATGGTATTACAAAAATACATGTACTATTATCTCCACTAATATTATATTTCAACTAATGCAGCTGCGTTCTAAAAATCTGCATGGAAAAAAAAAACCGGTTACAGTTTCGTCGCATTTTGTCTGTCGCTTACAAGATGAAGGAAAAGCAGCAATTTTTCAATGTTACCGAAGAAACATCTATAGGAACAGATAAAGCCTGAAAGATGCTCTCTGATTACTTTCGCTAAAAAACAATTTCACTGGTTAATTCGAAACTGGTGAAATCTGTTCGTTGACTGCGAAGAAGATAATGAAAAAATAAAAGAAATGTAGAACGTGCTAAATCTTGTGAAAGAGAAAAGAACGGAATGGAAATCGTAGAAAAAAATTTTGTAGAACCGTGACCTTACGAATGAGAATATACATTGACATAAGAAATCGAAGCAATATCAGTGCTGGTAATGTTACGTCACTGCCGAATAATAGACTCTTATGCTATTACTCCGTTAATTACTTTCTTGTCTACGTTATTAAAAGCATCGATTGCTAAATCAATGCGATAATTATGCTTTATTCGATGTGCTACGATTCCATTAATTCTGAATGGATGTGTTTCCGATCTTATGAAAGTGTCGTATGTAACGTTAGAAATATTCACTAAGTTTTTGAAAAAAATGAACCTTAAAAAATAGGTAGGTAATATACGTCATCCTTTGTATAAGCATTGAGACATTTGATGTATGAGACTTTCATGAAACCGGTTAAATAATCGTTCGTTATTTAAACGAGGAAGGACATTATACTGTACATAATGAATTCTGTAAATACAAACTTATAATGACAAAATGGCATAGCGCGCGATCTGTGTAATTTACAATTATGGGATAAAATGACAAAATTAATAATACTACGTAACATGAATGCATCTCGTTGTGACTATTTCCATGTAACCGACTGTCCACGAACGAACGAACGAAATAAAGTTTCTACCGAATGCAAAGAAGACAAAGAGAAAAATGAAAGGGAGAGTTAATTTATTTTTATTCTTCTAGTTTTATAATCATGTCTTTGATTGATCGCCATTACCCTTTTTCTTATTTTTCTTCGATGGGGTCTCCATTTGTTGCTCCTTTCTTGGACGCTTTTGTCCCATTCTTAAACCCATCGCTGCGAATTCCTCAGCTGCTATATTCGACATTTTACTGCTAGCTTGTAATTTCATTTTTTCTTTTAGCGTTTCCGAAGTTCCTTCGTTGTTAACCTTCCAAAATGTTCCGGAATTGTCTGGTGCTTGATAACTATGAATTTTAACAGTTGCCTTTAAAGTGTATTGCATATTATAAAACTTTTAAGTTGTTCTATACACTAATTGTATATTTACCCAGATTCTTTGGAGTGTGCGGAATCTCTTGAAAGTAAAATATGTATTTCCGGGACTTGATGAATTTTTCCATCATTCGTTTTCTCTACACTGGAACTTCTCGATCTAGGCGAATCGATTCAATTAACTTGTGGAACTCTGTAGGGTTTTTTCAAGAGTATCGTGGGAATGCAATTTCTGCAGGTACAAAGTTTCTCAAAAAATTCAGATTTCAAATATACATTGAAATGAAGAAACTAATTTTAAAAATTGTTAAATAATTGTGTTATAGAAAAAAAAATGCTACCTACTCTACATAGCAGAGTTTAGTGACTTGATGAAGACCAATATTTTTCTTTTTAAATAATTCTGCGCATGTTATGACTTTTCCAATTCCTTGACCAGCACCAGACCACAGAATACAAGGACGATTTGGAAATTCCTGCAGAGCATATCCCAACACGTTCCTAATTTTCGTACCGCTGTTCACCTTGAATATCAAGAATATAAAAACCGAGCAAAAAATGAATAAAACTCTTTAATTAACAAGGAGTAAAATTCTCGTCACTCACGTGCATCCAGAGAAGCTGCTTCGGCAAGTTTTCAATAGGGACTTTACTGGTGTCTTCAAAAGACTCATCAACAGCTGATCTCTTAAGTTTCGACCGACCCATCTGTAAAATAAAATCTCCCAGTCATAAGCAGAGACCGTTTGAAAAGCTCGAGAAAAATTCTTGAGTTAATCAATGAAAACCAGCCACGAAAAGAGATCGGAGGATTTTCTTTCTGAAAGAGGGTAAGGAGTACGAGAGTAGTAGGTCACGAGTTCACAACTATTACTCCATGTTCTTTAGCCAGAACCATTCATGGCACTTGAACGACCTTGTACAGTCGTACGCAGAAATATTCGATTCCAGCTGACAAACTCTATAAGAAATACAATGCTGAAGTAAACATTAAGTATAATCGTAACTGTATTAATGTTGTTTACAGTTTTGAGTAAGTTGTTACATATATCTATATTGAAAATTTCATAAAAAATCTGAAGAATATTAATATCCTTCATTGTACCTATGCAGTGTGAAATTATAAAATTCTGTTATCAGCCATACCAACAATAAAGCTATCCCTTAATTCATGATTGAGACTCGAGAGTTAATTTCTCACGTTTTCACCTCCCTTCGAAGGAGGACGGTTCTAGAAAAGTCCATCAATATTTTCCAATCAGCATTCGATTGTGAGCTATAGTTCATAGATGGGGTTCCACGGAGTTGGCGTGGGCGTATATGGTGGTGGTATGCGGCATAGCGGGCATAGCGCCGCGACGCCTCGACGCCATATTGCATTATTAAGCATCCCTACTTCTCACCCTTGCATTCCAGTATTATGAAGGTTTTTATCCCTAAAGGGATCAAGTACCAGAAACTGTCCGAAGGACTTTTACGGATTCTTAAAACCACCCCAAGAAGCCCACCCTTGCTACATTGCCACCAGGAAGTCCACGTTTCTACAAGATCATTAAGACATTTTCCGAACTTCTTTTTCGAGGATTTAATATCCTTGAAAACACCCCGTACCTTCACTCTCGTCATCCTACATTCGTATCACGTATTACGATCTCCCGTTTGACGTTGGAAAATTCAATATGGATTACACGATCGGAACGTTTACACGAAATGCCTACGTTTTCACCGAAACATTCGCTAAACTGCTATGAAATCCTTGTTAAATCATCACTGTAGGTAGGATCATACTTCATCAGGCTCTAGTACGATCGCAGCACTATAACCTAAAAATATCATGGTTGTATTTTACCACGAATTATAACGGCATGGATAACTGACTTTTTTATCATCAAAACACAGAACGAGACCGTATCGTTCTGGGTGTCCGTATTCGTCCTGGGATTCAATAATTAAATAAAGGATCTCCAAGTGACTCTGATCGAATTTAATCGAACGAACCACTGTGCTGCCACAGATTTTGCAACGTCTCGCTCGCCTTCTCGTTAAATATAATTAGGTGAGTTCGGGCTTCGTCTGCCGCTGACAACTTCTTAATAATACCCTACGCCACTACACCTTCTAACCGCGAAGGACCTCAACATCCAATTTATTCAAGTGCTAATGTATATATATATATATATATATATATATATATATATATATATATATATTACTATGATTATACATATATTATATACAACGGTATACTGCCAGGACAGGCTTGAACTACCCGTGAATGAACCGTCGAAAGTCCTACGCTCGCCATCTTGAACTCTTGGTGTTGGAGCGCGCGATTTTAATTTTCTTTTTCTTTGTTACCTCCTCCAACTCCTCCGTCAAGCTTCTCACACTCTTCCCAATCGACTCCCTATCCCTTATTCCATTACCACTTCAGTCCTGAGCTTTTCCTATGAATATTTTAACGACACAATTTCATATAGTGAATTCGCCATAAACGACCAGCTGAAAGATATGTAAATCAGTGATAAGAATGATAACAAGTGTATACACGGTTTCGTTCAATTGTTTATAGAATTCTGTGGTAATTGAGGTAGTACCAAATTTTTTATAAGGAAAATACCTTATACTTTAAGTATTTCCATATTGTTGACTATTAGATAACTTTGTGCTGTGTCCTTTATTCAAGATTGTATTTGGACCAGTGGATACCTGCGTGGAATGTGCTTTAATTTTGAGGCTTTTAATCGAATATATATTTTCTTGCCCGATGAACGTCTTGAACGATCAAGAGGAACCGTCACTAAAGAAGTAGCTGCGCTTATGCGAAAGATGCGTTCCTTGCGACGGATGCTATTGCGCAAGACTCACCGGAAGAATCATCCCTTGTCCTGATGCTGTTGGATAGCAAAGCTCATGGTGTCTGACGAGTCTCTCTCAAGCTCTCTCTGCGTTTGCACCATTACGAGTCGTGATCCAGTCTCCGGATTGTAGCAACAGGTAGGATTTAATCGGGTACTCCAGTTTATGGAGTCAAAGAATAAAAAATATTTTTTTTTATAATTATACTACTTGATAATAAGTTAGATTTAAAGAAAAGATTATATAAACTTTGTCATGGTACCGATGCAAAGGAATATTCTTGCAAAAGCCAAAGGGAAGACGAGACAAGGAAAGAATTGAAAAGAACTTTTAAATCGAGTCTTTGAATCTTTTTGTTCGTTTAATTTTATGTGGTTTTTATAATGTTTTTGTTTGTTTTCTTGATATTTGTAAATAATGGAGAAACTCTTGGAGTTATTCCTCTCGTGGAGTTTCTGTAGCACGAGCCATAATTCAACGGAGTAGTTACTTTCGAACCAGTCGGCAGTTCTAACTTCGAGAACAAAGCGAATGCAGAATACGAATACTACGAGGGAATATTCACTAGGGAAGTAGAACTAATGTGCAGCTAACTACAATGCGAACGGTTACGAACGTGTTGGAACAAGATTGTCCGACCACAATACGCTGTCAGAGCGTCGAACTCGTGCGAAACTCTGAGAAGCCAGTTGCTCGGAAACACCATTAAAACAAGACCAAGTTCCGATCGGCCTGCGAATTTGCAAATTCGTTATCTGAATTCAGCAGATTCATTCTCTGGATAAAAAGCACATAGGTGGCTAAATTCGGTAGTTAAATAGTTCGACAAATCGCTTGCATCCTTAGATATCCGAATGTTAAATCTGCCAAACGTAATCAATGTAGTCTGTATGTCATTTTATGTACGATTATAATTATTGGGGTTTTCAATTTTTCAAAATGACAAAAAATTGTCAATACAAAGTCGAAATGGACATCGAAGAATTTCGCGTACGCGGTAAAGAAATGGTCGAGTACATTTGCGAATTTATGAGCAATATACATAATCGACGCGTCACACCGGATGTGGGACCTGGATACTTGAGGCCATTACTTCCCCCTGCACCACCGCAAGAATCGGAACCATGGGAAGAAATAATGAAAGATGTGGAATCAAAGATTATGCCAGGAGTAAGTAGTGTCCAAGTAATTTTGAAAGTTTTTCATATTTTTTTTTCTGTTCTTCATTTTTCATCAAACAATAATTTTTAATTGTATTAATTGCAGATAACTCATTGGCAACATCCCCGCTTTCACGCGTACTTCCCAGCTGGTAATTCCTTCCCTTCTATTCTCGGCGATATGCTGTCTGACGCAATTGGATGTATAGGATTTTCTTGGGTGAGAATCTTGAAGCTTTACTACGTCAAGTCTGCCGCGATTGTGAATTTGGGAAAATTGGAATTCAGAGCAACTTTCGTACGATCGGTGATTCGTATGTGTTATGTATATAAAAAGAAGTGCATATGACGGAGACTATTATACTTTGACGTGAGAAAATTGACATTTCGATTCAACGTCAATTGCCAGTTTGAGCTGATTTGATTGATCGGCAAATTCATGTGACGGAATGACGGATTGGTCGGTAATAATAATAATTCTTGGTTTTATCGGTGCGTTTCAGGCGGCGAGTCCAGCCTGCACGGAATTGGAGACGATAGTCTGTGACTGGTTTGGTAATTAATAAATATCAATTAAAAGAAATTGTTATATTTCAAAAAGTAGGTCATTATATTTTTTGCCATTGCAGGCAAGGCAATTGGATTACCGAATGATTTTCTCTATTTCCATGAGGGCAGCAAAGGCGGTGGTGTCATTCAAGTAATAATGATTTAATATTATATTATAGTTTTGAGGCGTTCGCAGCCATTCTTCATATGGATAGAATTGACTTGGAAATTGGTGCCGCGTTTGGCAGTCAATCGTAAACAAATTAATTATTTAAATAAAAAAGAATGCTTAATTTATTTCTATAGGGTTCAGCTTCCGAATGCATTCTGGTCTGTATGCTGGCTGCCAGGGCTCAAGCAATTGCAAGACTCAAGGAATCACCGATTCATGCACATCTCGACGAAACTGCACTTTTGGGAAAATTAATGGCCTACTGCAGTCGGGAAAGTCACAGTTGCGTAGAAAAGGACGCCATGATATGTTTTGTCAAATTGCGAATTCTCGAGCCGGATGAGAAGAGTGTATTAAGGGGTGATACATTACGTCAGGTGAAATAATTAATATTTTCCCGTTTCTATCAATGAGTAACGTCGCAATTAATAACAAAAAATAATAATTTTCTTTTTGCATTTCTTCAGGCAATCGAAGCCGACACTGCAGAAGGTTACGTGCCATTTTTTGTATCCACGACACTTGGCACAACCGCATGTTGCTCTTTTGACAATCTTCGCGAAATTGGTCCAGTATGCAAAAAATATCCTGGAGTGAGTAACACGCATGTCCTTGTTATCAATAATTTAGCCAAATAGTGAAAAACAGCTCAACAAATATCCTTGCATATTGCCAACGAACCAATAGCAATATGCGAAGGGTGCTGCTATTATGCTGGCAATACGCTAGAATATGCTGGCAATATGCTGGAATATGCTGGCAATATGCTGGAATATACTGGAATATGCTGGAATATGCTGGAATATGCTGTTTTTGGTTATCCAGATTCATTTTCAATTGGATTTTTTTGTTCAGGTATGGTTACACGTGGACGCTGCATATGCCGGCAATGCATTTATCTGTCCCGAATTGAAACACTTGATGGCCGGCATAGAATACGCGGATTCCTTCAATACGAATACTAATAAATTTTTATTGACTAATTTCGATTGTTCCTGTCTCTGGGTCAAAGATAGATTTAAACTGACGAGTGCCCTAGTCGTGGATCCACTTTATCTGCAGCATACTCACGCAGATACGACAATAGATTACAGGTGAATATAATATATTAATTTTCAATTAATTAATTCTCATCGATTAATCCTTACTCAATCCTTAATTATTTAGACACTGGAGCATTCCGCTTAGTCGACGATTTCGCTCGCTCAAACTCTGGTTCGTGTTCAGAAGTTATGGGATTTCTGGTCTTCAGGCGTACATACGGAATCACATACAACTCGCCAAAAGATTTGAATCTCTTGTGAAAAAAGATTCAAGATTCGAAGTTTGCAATGAAGTCGAAGTAAATCATATATTTTTGTTATGAAAGATTCTTGTACGATTTACGCCGTCGTTGTCTCTTTTTTAAATGTAACATTTTATATTGCCTTACAGCTGGGACTCGTATGCTTCCGTGCTAAGGGTTCGGATAAGCTGAATCAAAAGCTTCTGAGTACCATCAATGATTCTGGAAAAATTCACATGGTACCGGCTAGAGTCAATCAAAGATATACTATTCGATTTGCTCTTGCGGCACCTCATGCAACTGCCGATGACGTCGGTACGGATATAGGAAGATACTAAATTGCGTTTTTTTCCAAATTATTATTACTATTCTCATTAGGTTAATTAAGCCGGATATATTAATTGATTCTTAATTATATGTGTATTTAAGTGAATAGCAGCACTTACAACTAGACTTTACTGGATTTTTAAATTTATATTTTTTATAAATGAGTACACAGAAGAATATAATAATCACGAAGAGTCTAAGTGACTTAGCTTAGAAATTATGACTTTCAAAATAGAAATACTGGAGTTATCGAAAATTGACGTGAATTGAAAGCAGCTATTGATTTCAACGTTAAGACTTTGTTATAATATATTACGATACGTTATTGCAATAACTTTATTTAATATTTATCATACGAAATAGCCTAATTTTTATTACAGATTTAGCTTGGAGTATCATCACGGATTTTCTTTCGGAACTACTGGAATGCAAGGTAACGCATCAGATCATTTTCTTCCATGAAAGATCAAAGTTATTTATTAAGTCTTCCTATTTCACGTTCACGGGATAAAAAATTGCGGTTCCTTTTAAGTCCTTGGATCAAAAAAATATTCGGAGCAAGAGATTCATTGTTCCATTTTAAATCACTCTAATCCTTCAGGATGTTATGGACGAATTGGCAGATATTCGCGAAAAGAAAAGGAAAGCCACTCTGGAGCAAAGAAGATCCTTTTTCGTACGTATGGTGTCCGATCCAGCGATTCAACCAGGATTTACCAAGACACCAAACAGGCCAGGGGCGAAATTGGATACTCAGGCTTCGATCGGTGGGATCGGTTCGAATTCTCAGCCACCAGCGTAAGATGAATAACATAAAAAATCATATGAAAGTCAAAAAAGTATATTTTCAAAAATCAATTAATTATTTTAGACATTCATGGATCTCCTGGCCATTGGCGTATCTCCTTCACGCACGTGACGCAGCCGATACTAGCGAATTATCCCTCAGGTAACAATTTTGCAAACACCAAATTTTTAAACTATTATACATGATTTTTTTTCAAAATTCAGATTTCGTCATCTCGATACAATGGTGCGTTTAAAAACTGGCGGGAGTTCGAGCCGCCGTGGAAGCAGCAACGGCTGCAGCCCTGAACCATCCCCGTCGGTTTCACCCTCTCGCGGTCGAAGTCCCAATGGCAGAGCGTAATCCAAGCAAAATTAACTGTTTTGATTTTTCGGAATTTCATTGAGAAACAAATTCGAATTTACAACAGAAATTCCAGAAAGGCCTAACACAAAAGTCAAAAAAAGCCTAATAAAGATCCACCGCACAGTTATGTCGAATAGAAGGAAGCAAAATTTAATGATTCGTCTCACAAAAATCCCTATATCGAAGCTTGCCGATAGAATTTTAAATAATAGATTTTAAAGAAATAAATTCAAGTTTATCAATTTTCGAGCTAATCTCATAATTCAAACCGATCAACTTTTCTCAGCTTTCATTGTATATCTCTGTTCCTTAATTTAAAAAAATAATCTGATCAATAAATTTCGCACCAGGCTACGACAAGACTAGTAACTAAAAAGATCCAAGAGCTATAGTAACGACAATAAATAATCACAAATATCAATCGATGTCTATAATTTTATTCTGCCAACAAAAATCCAATAACGATTCCTACATTGTACGAATAAACGCATTAAATATATAGTTCGCAAAATTTGACAATTCGAACAGTGAAAACTTTCTCATGCCTGAAAAGAATACCTATAGATATACATAATATTTTATATGTATATATATACACATCTATATAGATCGGGGATTAATATACATAGATTGAGCGGTGACCTGTCGCTCACCGCTTCAATGGAGTGTTGTAAATGTAGGTGAAGAGTAAATATCTATTTATAAATAAGGAAGGGGGAAGGGGAAAAAGGGAGGAGTGGACAGATGAAAGAGAAGGGGTTGGTTTAACTCGTCTTCTATCCGATGGTGCGATGTTCGCTTGTTCTAGGAGCCACCCCATATTACATATGTGTACGTACAGTAAATATGTATACTGACGATACATGAACCTGGCTGGCTCGTGTAGTGTCTAGGGTAAAATTACAGGAAGCGGCAAGTGAAGCCTCCAGGAGTCATTTGCCCTCGAGGAAGATTCTTTAACCCTAACTAATACTTCTACGCTGTTCATAGATCATTGTAGTAAGTGTTTGAACCACGAAGGTCCCTGAAATATATATATATATATATATATATATATATATATAAAGTAGAAGGAATATGATTAGGATCGTTATGGATTTTCCAAGATATGACCAAAAATAAAATATAATTCGAGTAAGAAAGCGACATAGTGACTCAACTAGGATCAACAAATTAGCCGACTCGAGGGAATCTAGTATGTATACTGACTAAAGCCTTTTTTCATAGCTCATAAAAATCCTCTTCTGCTTCTATTTCTGTTAATATCGAAAGTTTGAAACTCCTGGAATTCACTTCCGAAATGACATAGGCAATTGAGGAATTCCTGCGTACGATCCTTGGGGAACTCCTTTGCTATGTCACAGGCGACCACGCTGTATTCGTTGCTTTCGTCACTGACATCTAAACTGTTACTAAGAAAGTAGTTAATGACGTATCTTAAATAAATCCCAGTGTTATCAATTACTAGTTAGGAGCCATCAAACTGGTTATGACGATATAATGTATTTGCCTCAACTGGGAGTAATGACGTAAGAGCCACCGGCATATAAAACTGCAGAGCGCGCTCTGGGAGGGCATAGTCACTTAGCGACTTTCGTGCTGAAAATCTGACATGAAAGATAGTCAAGTAATCAACAGTCTATAAGAAGATTGTGAACGTGGTTTTGTGTGACAGAGATATCACCAGGAGTAACAAAGTGATTACTGCTAGATTAAAATTTTTTTTTTCTTAAATAATAAAGAAGTGTCCGAGGATCCTGAAGGAATTTAATTAAAAAAAAAGAGAGAGAAATTTATAACGGGAGATCATGAACATCGAGGAGTTTCGCGTTCGTGGCAAGGAGATGGTAGAGTATATCTGCGAGTACCTGGCCACCCTGGAGGGTAAACGCGTCACGGCAAACGTCGATCCTGGATACTTGAGGCCTCTTCTACCCAAGGAAGCACCGGCTATGCCAGAATCCTGGGACGCCATTATGCGAGACGTTAATAATAAAATAATGCCAGGAGTAAGTGTTTATTAATTTATGGATATGTCGAAGCTGGTGTATTCGAGTGAATTAATTATTTAATAAATTTATTTCTGTATCTAGATTACACACTGGCAGCATCCCAGATTTCACGCGTACTTCCCATCCGGTAATTCGTTTCCTTCCATTTTGGGAGACATGCTGTCAGACGCAATTGGGTGCATAGGCTTCTCCTGGGCGGCGAGTCCAGCCTGCACCGAATTGGAAACAATTGTGCTGGATTGGTTCGGCAAAGCCATTGATCTGCCGCAGGACTTCCTGGCCGAGAAGAAGAGTTCAAAAGGTGGCGGAGTGATACAGGGCTCAGCATCCGAGTGCATCCTAGTTACAATGCTAGCGGCGAGGAATCAGGCGATCGGGATCTTGAAGGAGCAGCATCCCACGATAGAGGATTCGGCTTTTCTACCAAAATTGGTGGCTTACTGTTCCACAGAATCACATTCCTGTGTTGAGAAAGCAGCCATGATTGGGCTCGTGAAGTTGCGGGTCCTGGAACCAGATGAAAAAGGTTCCTTGCGTGGTAACGCTCTGGCAGCAGCCATCGAGGAGGACGTAGCCGATGGTTTAGTGCCTTTCTTCGTGTCAACGACCTTAGGATCTACAGGATGCTGCTCCTTTGATAATCTTGTGGAGATTGGACCAGTGTGCAAGAATTATCCAGGAGTGTGGTTGCACGTAGACGGTGCCTATGCCGGGAATGCATTTATCTGTCCGGAACTGCGTCATCTGATGGCTGGAATCCAATATGCCGATTCCTTTAACACAAATCCGAACAAGTGGCTCCTGGTGAACTTTGATTGTTCCTGTCTCTGGGTCAGGGATCGTGTTAAGCTGACATCCGCTTTAGTGGTCGATCCTCTTTATCTCCAGCACGCCAATTCAGACGAGTCCATCGATTACAGACACTGGGGTATACCTCTCAGCAGAAGATTCAGGGCGCTCAAACTCTGGTTTGTCATTAGATCCTACGGGATTACCGGACTTCAGAAATATATACGAAATCATATTAAACTGGCCAGGAAGTTTGAATCTCTGATGAAGAGCGACAAACGCTTTGAAATCATGAACGACGTCAGAGTTGGATTGGTTTGCTTCCGTCTCAAGGAGACGGATGAGCTCAATCAAGAACTCCTAGCGAACATCAATGTCTCGGGAAAGCTGCACATGATACCCTCGCGTGTCAGGGGAAAATATATTTTACGCTTTTGTGTAACAAAGGAGAATGCTACGGAAGATGATATAAATTATGCGTTCGACGTCATCCAGGAACACGCGACGGAAGTGATGCTGACGCACTTCGAGGGTACCGAGAAGGCAGAATTCATGCCGAAGAGTCCCAAGAGCCCAGCGCCATTGGATAAAAGGCTGGTGCGAAAATTCAGCTTCACCAGAAGTGTATCCAGGGACGCATACAAGAAATCCATATCGAAATCCAGTCTTCACGACGGTGCCACGCCGATCATGGTTGTCGATGATCAGTCTCAGGTCGACACCATTGAGGAGGACATTTTTTGTAACAGTCGGTAGACCACGGCAAAGCTCACGGTGCCCAGAAGAAGAGACCAACTGTTATCGTTACCATGAGCTAAAGAGTACTTAGTGTAAAGACAATTTAATCAATTTAATGAATTATACGGATATGATATACACAGTCCGTATTCGAATAAAATTTGCTATGATCTCATATTCGATGCAGTGAAGAATCGAAATATATATTTAAATTTTCGATCGAAACGAAAGATAAAAGTGATACGAAGAATCGGTAGTTTTGCCAGCAGGCAGTCAAGTCATTGTGAAATCCTCGACATTCTTGGATTTTCTGGTAATTGCGGTTGAGGACAGTTAAGCCTGCGTTATTTGTATGCCTGTAACAGTATTACGAATAGACTAAGTAATGTTGTAATTAAGAAAGCGGAAGGTAATTAAATGTGACCCATGAAAGACGGTGTACTAAACTCAAAATATCGACGTATCCTGATTTGTACGTTAAAAACTTTGAATGACGCCTCCAGCATATCTTAGACGTTCGAATTTGACGTTTATCAAAATGGACAATTAGTAAGTTTAGTGAGTAAAGTTAGTTTTATTATTTGTAAATAACACTGCAATCTAGTTGTTTAAGCGATTATTTATTGTGTATATAAGGACGACTTAATTAAATAAATTCGTACGCCGATACGTTCTGTAAATAAAAACTTTTCTTTTCTATCTATCTTTTCGTTCTCATCTTACTAAGTCAGTGAAACTTGAGTTTGTCTTAATATTTATATGAATATATTAGAAATGCTTTTATGAATAATATTCAATATTTTTATTTTAATAAATATCTATCGGCTAGGAAGTGTGGATAACTAATTAGACGACGAACTTAACGATTGTAAGATTTAACTAATCGAAGGATATGATCCGAAATTCATTGCCAGCACTGCGAGCATTGTCTCATTCATAGTCTCACTCAATTCCATACAGATAAATAGGAACACGACGATAACATGTAGTTTGGTAGAGAATTGCGGAATGTGCTCAAAGCTATTTGTTTAAAATAAATTATTAATGGTGTATGTGGATGAAAGCGTAGAGTAAATGTTCGTCATTGTTAAAATCATGTGCAGTGTCAGAGTTTATGTCAATAATACTTATGATAAGAATTATTGATTTATAAAATTTGAATAGCAAAATAGTTTGAATTAATTATAATTTTGTTGGAACACTTGGCTTATGTAGATAATTTAATAAAATAATTATTTCGATAACATAGGCTGTTTTCACAGTTGGCTTTCAGTTATCTGACATGCAGTCATAGAAACTTTTTAAATAACTATCAATAGCCCGTAATGCTGCGCTGTATTAATTTAAATCCTATTATATGTACAGGGTAAATATTCACAGCATAATTAGGAGTAACAAATAACAAGAAACTGATTGATAAAATTAATGTTATAATATTTATGGAGATACTCAATTAAGAAAATGAGGAGTTAAGATAATTGTGATAATATGACTGATGCAGCTGACGAATAATTTAGAAATGCTGTAATACATTAATTAATAAAAAGAGTTATATATAAGAATTATTAAATGGGTAAACACATATTGATGTTTTATAAAGCGAAATCCCTTTCTGCCATTTTCCAATGTCCCAAAAATGTCTATTATAATGTGGATGCTAAATCGAATGTATACGATTCTGCCGTGTACTCTAGAAATTGTTATTTTTCTAATTGGATAAATTACAAGGAAGGAAATATTTGATATATAGTTCTTTCTGGTACAGTATCGTACAAATAATCAATTTTTCAGTTAATGAATTAATTACTTATGAAAAAAATATCGTACGAAAAAGCATACATTTTTTAAGAAAGTTCTGTATCGTAGGATTGAAGTTGCTGATAATACACTGAAATGTTGTAAGATATTTTTATCTGTGATAGATCACAGATAAAAATATTAGCGTTTATTACAATGTTAATTAGAAGAACATTAAAGGTCCATCAATATTGATTAGAAGTTGCCGTGAGTCATAAAATAAGCTAAGTAGTATTAACGATAAATTCAGGTTAATAAGAAATTATGGCATAGCCTATGGCCAAAGAAAGTATATTTAGTAGTTTTCTGTAAAATTGATATAATATCTGGAAATAATGATTTAAATCCATTTACATATGGATGTGCACCATTGAAGAAATACAACCGTATTTTATCATTACATGATTAAAAGATCTAATCATACATTCCCATTTTCGATATAATTGCCTCGTAAGGAAACAGTGATCAGAAAGATATTAAAAGTCTGTAATATATCTGCACTTTTCAGTGAATCGATGACAAAACAATAATGCTTGTAGAATAAAAATAAGGTATTTATTGAATGTATCGTATCATTATATGATAGTGTAATTACATCTGTCCACACTGAGATATCGTCACAGGAATCTTAGGTTTATTGTTTGGTCCCGTAGGTACATTTTCCACTTTCCTCATAACCAAAAGTCCATCTATTACTCTTCCAAAGACAACATGTTTTCCATCCAAGAAATTACACTTAGCGCATGTAATGAAAAACTGACAGCCGTTGGTGTCTTTACCACTGTTGGCCATCGACAGCAATCCAGGAGAATCGTGCTTTAGAGTGAAATTTTCATCTGGAAAGGTTCCACCACCGTATATACTCAATACGCCAGTACCATCCCCATTGACAAAGTCTCCTCCTTGGATCATGAAGTCTTTTATCACTCTATGAAAAATTGCTCCCTTGAAACCTAAGGGTACACCGTCTCTCCTGTACTCTCCAGTGCAAAATTGTCGAAAATTCTCAGATGTTTTTGGACAAACGTCTTCGAAGAGCTCGAATATCATTCTGCCAATTTCCGTCGTGCCGACTGACACATCAAAAAACACAACAGGATTATTCGGATTGCGAAGTTGTGCTTGAATCTGATTCCAGGTTGGCATCTTTGATGACTGAGAATTAAACTTTTATACAATAGCGCGTCTTCGAATTATATTCTAATTATTTTAACTCACTATTTCTTGAGTTTTACTGCCGTTTATAAACTCCGAAAGATAATACGACAGAAATACGTTTACAGATGAATTAAACATAACCTAAATGACTGCCAATAACCACGCTACCGGCGCGGCCATTTACAAAAATTGTCTAGCATGGAAGTTATAGGTAAAGTTAGGAAAATAATATCCGAATTTATATGTAAAATTGTAATACATAAATAATCAGCTTACTCTTTCGTAGAAAGGATGAAACACCGAAGAATGATCCTTAAGTACAATAATATAAATTACACTCACTGCATCATATATTAAATAACTATTTGTACAAGTTTACTATATTTCGTATGACAACAGACTTCACATGGTCATTTTTTGGTCGTGTGTCGATCAGCCTTTTAGGTTAGGCAGGACGCGAAGGAATCGAGGGAAAATTTAAATGCTAATTAAAGCACACATCTGCAATCTAATAAATAATGGAATAGTGTACAAAATAAAATGCGATTTATTTTCAATAGATGTTATTCTCATCGCATTTCTTTGTTACACTTGAAGTTTGGAATAGATTGATTCACCCTTGGATTTAAGGACAGGAAAAATTATAATCGCAACACCAGCAGTGATTCATCAATTATTTGAATCATATAGAGTTGCACGATTTTTCTTATATAACACAGCATTTCTACGATATGTTTTGTCCAATACAATAATAATCCATCGTCGCACAATATAACATACTGATCTTAAAGACTATAGTAGTGTTTCACAGACGTACAGAATATTATATTACAGCGGCATATAATGATCTACGTGTACAAAAGCACTGGAGAAAACGAAATAGATTGTAACACTTTCTCAATGAATTTCGTTTTCAATAAAATACAGAAAGTGTCTTTTCACAACAAGTTATGAAAGAGCACAACGGAATATATACCGGTGGCATAAACACCAGTAGCGTTCATTATCGTCCTTGCCCGCGCAATCGCGTTATAGATAATATCACAAGCTTGGACATTTAGAAATTTTGCAAAAATTATATGTGAATCTTCACATGCTCCATGAGTAAATTTTTGTCGTCAAAATCCTCGCCGCAAATACCACATACCAAATCCTCGCCATCATCACTTTCCTGCTGATGATATTGCACTACCTGAATAACATCTGATTGCGGAGTAGCATTTTGCATCAATGGATCCCGTTCGGCTGTATTTTTTCCTTTGGCATTTTGAGACTGCCTTGAAGAGTGATGAGTTACCATGTTCATAGGCATATCAGTGTTGTTACTCATTTGTGCAATTTGACTGGAGAAATTTTCATGATTTTGTGGATTTGGTATCGCTAGAACAGGTAAGGATTCGTTTTGCTTTGATATCAGATGTAATGTGTTGTTCTGCTTTACTGTAGTTATTAGATGTAAAGTCTCATTAGATTTTGTTGATATCAAATGCATTGCACTGATTTCATTATTCCTTGTGGTAGCTATTCCAGGTATAGGGTTACCGTCTTGCTCGGATGTTTGCGTACCTGGTTCATGCTTCTCTATAGTGATAAGATTCAGAGACTCCCTGCGACTGTGATTTCCATGTGATATCTGTACCCCTTCATGTTTAGTCTCAGCTATTAAACGCACCGTTTCTGTTATTCTGCTAGTGCCACCGTTATTTTGTTTTTCTGTTAGTACTTGTTGGTTATTGGTTGATTTGCCAGATGCCTCTGTGATAGAGAGAAGAGCTTCGTTCTGTTCAGTTCTAGAAATCAAACGACTTCCGGTACTTTGCTTGGACTGGGCAGTTGAGCTGGTAGAGGATTTTGATTTCTTTTTAGGAGGTTTCGGTTTTGGTGCATTGTTGTTAGTCTTGGCCTTTGCTTCAGCTATCATCTGATCCGAATGCTTCACGATGTGAGCACATAACTCATCACGATCCTGATTCAAAGCACCGCAAAGGGGACATGGAAATGGTGGACCTGTAACTTCCGTTTCATTCTTCCCGGCTGCGTGGACCCATCGTACGTGTTCACGCAAGACGACTTTCTGATTGAAGGCTCTAGAGCACAATGGACATACGTGAGGTCGTTCACCAGTATGGATACGCTCGTGTTTCCTCAGGGTGCCGCCATCCCTGAAGGCCTTCCAACAAAATTTACAGCCGTAGGGCCGCTCGCCGGTATGCGTACGATGATGTATCAAGTATCCTTGCCTAGAGGAGAAGGTTTTCGAGCAAGTGTCACAGTGAAAATGTGCAGGACTACCTGCGTGAGTTCTGCCATGTTCCCAGAGACCCTGGCGAGACACAAAACTCTTGCCACATTCGCTGCAGGTAAACGGTGAATCGCCCG
Source organism: Hartigia nigra (assembly GCA_031001745.1). Taxonomy (NCBI): domain Eukaryota; kingdom Metazoa; phylum Arthropoda; class Insecta; order Hymenoptera; family Cephidae; genus Hartigia; species Hartigia nigra. Next base: position 753,894 of record JARPRG010000096.1, on the reverse strand, counting down.
GATGCGCTGACAACCTATGCTCATCCAACTGATTTTGTTTTTCGAACTGGGATCCGCATACTTCACAGGAATGGGTCTTCTTTCGATGAATCCATTGATGCCGGAACATCTTCTGTTTGGTAGTGAACTTCTTTCCGCATTCGGAGCAAGCATGCTTACCCCACTTGCTATTTGAAACACCCTGCTCGATGTTGTTTTGCATCATCTTCTTGGCGCATGTTGTTTGATGTGTCGCTAGATGATTACCATCTTGGAATTGTTTGTCGCAATATTCACACTCGATTGGCATACTCCAATTCTTGGATGTGTGTATCTTCTCATGAGATGTTAGGGCGGATACCCTGGAGAAACTCACACCACAGTGGGTACAGGTATACGGTTTAGTTTCGTTTATTTCAACTTCCACATAATTTCTTCGATTTTCTCCTGCATATGGTAATGCCTCTATTTTCACCATAGTATCCTGATTATTAAAGTTATTTAATGATAAGTTATATTGTTGATTTATCTGACTTGTCATTGTACTCGGTTGGCTATATTGAAACTGGGTTACTTCGCCATTGGGCATCACTGTGAATTCTTGTAGAGTATCCATTTTCTCTTGGTGATTACTCAGCGACCCCACACTGGATTGTTCATTGTGGAAATTGTATGAAGGTACCGTCCAATGTACTTGAGACACATCATAATTCTGTATGGTTTGTACAGATGAGGAAGGAACCTGTGTACTTTGGGTTTCTGAAATATTGTTCTCTGGCCATTTCCTAAAAGATTCAACAGATTGGGAGGCAGTGTTCCCCTGTGATTGCATAATTGCCCGACCTGCTACATAAGTATGAATTTTCATGTGATTCGATAGGCTAGAGGGCCTTTGAAAGTCTGCACCACAGATTGTGCACTTGTGAGGTCTTTCTACTTGGTGAACCTGTGCCATATGAGATTGAAGATTTGCCTTTGAACGAAATAAATTTCCACATGTTCTGCATGCATGTGGTCGATCAACTTGATGACAAACCATATGATTATTCAAGTCTATCTTTCTTTCAAATCTTTCACCACAAGTGGTACAAGATAATTTAACAGCATTACAAGTAGGATGGTGCTTAGCCATTTCTGCTTGTGTAAAAAGATTTGCACAGTTAGGACAGCTAATTTTTTTATCTTCAAAACAAGGATACATTCCTCCAAGTTGCCGAAGAGCTTCTACAGCCATAGATTCATCATCACCGGAAGTATACTGTTGCTGTTCCTCTTGCTTAATATAAATTGGATAAACAACAGAATTTTCATCCTCTTCATCAGAACGTTCAGCCAAAATTTCCACAGCTACTTGAGCTTCCGTAATGCCAGTATTCACATCCCCTACAGACACTTCGCTCAGTCCTTCTTGTAGTACACATTCATCCACAGGTTCGCATATCTCCTCATGCGATATGATATTCTCTTGTATGGACTCGTGCACTCCAGACAATGGAAATGTTACATACTGTTCATTCTCGTGAGTTTCCATTGTACAACAACCTTATTTAGTTAAAGGTTCGTTCCTCGTGGGGCAGGTCGAAATTTCGACGACCTAGTTTGACCTCAAGTTAAGTTAGGTCCTGTCATCCTTAAAGTACAGGCGGCACTTTGTGGTATTTATCTTTAGAAACCACACTGTATCTCGCCTTCAAGGCATTTACGATGTTCACCTGGCTCAAATACTGTTCTTGCCAGCTCGCTGTATCTACAGTACAGGCTTCTTTTTACTAGCTCGACACCGTACTGACCGTTCTCATTCAGAGGAAACTTTATGACACTCCAACATAGCTGAAGCTTGGCTTGACTCACAGAAACACAGTTTCATATAATAAACTGTTTGAGAAACCAACGTCTAACTTGAAAATATGCAATTTATAACGCAAATCTCGAAATTCTCTTTACGAATGATTGTACAACAAGGTTATTTGGGGAAAAGTGCAGTAACTTGTGTACTGCCTGAAGTTATCATAGGAGGCAAACCCTCCAATCGAGTATTTCGACATTTCAAGTCGATTTTCAATTTCATATAACTTGTCCACACTTTATAAATATCAATTTCTTTTGAAACATTATTACGTTATACAAAATCGCTTATGCGATTATATTTTATGGTGATACAAGAGATGACAGAAAGACATGAAATCATTTAACGATTTTCTTTGAAGAAACATTGTTGTTATCATTTTTAAGCGTTCACATCGACATCTATCGATTCACGATGGTTATCATTCGATTGTCATACATACACATACACATGTCTCACAATAGTAGAATCCGAACATTGTACATTTCAAAGGTTGAATTTTTTCTATTGAATGTCCTATCCTGTTATACATTCATGCTGTGTGCTGTTGTGTCTTATTTTATTCGTTACATATTCATGTTGTGCACTATTTAATTGCTTGACAATTTAAGTTTAATAATCATACACGTAAAGTGTCTAAAATAATTTGGACAATTTATATTTTATTAAATAGTTTTCCGATAGTGGGTCGATTGTACTGTTTTATTGTTACTCAAAGTAACATTACTATGAAACAAAACGAAGCAGTCAAGGGCTGGCATATTATGTGGTGGTTATTTGGATTGTTTGGTATTCCCATCACGTTCCCATGGCTATTGTATAATGCTTTTGATATTGTCATGCAAAAGCGAAGAAAAGCAAATCTCAGTGGCAAGGCAAGAGTTTTATTCTGATTTCAAATTATCCTTGCATCTTCATGTATTCACCGTTTGCTTTTATGTATTAATATTTTAATATCGTTATTAGGTTGTTATGATAACAGGAGCAAGTTCAGGTTTGGGAGAAGCGTTAGCCCATTCTTTTTATAGTTGTGGTTGTCGAGTAATTCTTGTGTCCAGAAGAAAGGATGTCTTGGAGAAGGTGAAAGATGATTTAATAAATACACATCACGTAAGTTTCAATAATGCGAATGATATTCTACATTATTTAATATCAAATGGTAATCCGTTTTTAATTTCTCAGACAGTTCCCACGCACCCACCTATAGTACTTCCATTGGATCTGGTAGATATTAATTCCTTACACGTAGAAGTTGAAAAAGTTTTAAAGATTCATGGTAGAATCGACGTTCTCATAAATAATGCAGGAATTTCCTATAGAGGAGAGGTAGTCAACACTAACGTCGATGTCGACATAAAAGTGATGCTAGTTAATTACTTTTCTCAGATAGCATTGTCAAAAGGTAAATATTAAAGTTTCTGTTAAATATTATATTAATACCAATGTCTCGCTATTATTTATATTTCGTAGCTGTACTTCCATCGATGCTGAAACATCGATCAGGTCACATCGTATGTATCAGCAGCGTGCAGGGTAAAATTGCTATTCCATTTAGGCAAGTCAAAGTCCCATAAAACTTCCAAATTACTATCCAGAAACCAATGTTCGTATTTCCTAATTGAAAAATTCTTAACAGATCCGCATATGCTGCCTCGAAGCATGCGCTGCAAGCTTGGTGTGATTCTGCCAGAGCTGAATTAGCCGATCAAAATATAAAGGTCACTGTTGTTAATCCAGGCTACATAAAAACTGCACTTTCTCTAAATGCTCTAACTGGCACTGGTAACGCATACGGAGGTCTGTAGAATAAATTCACGAATCTTCTACATAATTGTCAACGTACCTCGTTGCTTTATTAATTTACAATCATTCTGTTTGCAGTTATGGATGAAACTACGGAAAAGGGTTATTCTCCAAAATACGTGTCGGACCAAATTTTAAATGCTGTGTTGAAAGAGGAAAAGGAAATAACTGTAGCCACATTCGCACCTAAAGCTGCAATCTATTTGCGAACAGTATTACCTTCCATTTATTTCTGGATCATGCAGAAGCGCGGTAAGAAGCTGGCAAAGCAAGAGTAGTTGCTTGTCGTAACATGTAATTACAATGAGATGAACGAACGTTTTATATTCCGTGTATGTATATATGTACTTATTTGGTGGACAAGACTCGGATTTGCTAAAAAGAAAACAGAACCTAATCATATTTTTTTAAATATACACCTGATCAGTTAATTGTTTGCATTTAATCACCCTGCGGTAATACAAAATGCAGTTGTTATAAGCAAAATGGTGGTGTCAATGCATAAATGTCGCTGCAAAGTGACAAATCGGCATTTATTTATTAAAGGAAATCAATACGCATTGTACATAAGTTGAATCTATATAACGAGGAGAGAGCTTGTATGTATTTAGAATTATATAAGTTTTCTAATAAATATGAACTAAATTTTGATTTTTGTTCAACGCACCAGAATTTCTTAGTTTTGTCATTGACTTATGATGATCTTGATTAAATTATATCAAGTAAAAAATTCTTTACGTAAACTAAAAAAAAAAACAAAAGAGAACAAAAAAAACATGAAACTAAGATATCATAAATTCAAAAACGAATAGATGATAAGCCATAAAAACTATTTAAAACTATATTTTATTAATATTATAATAGCCACATTCAAGTGGAACGTGTTTTACATTATGTACACTTTAAAACTATAAACCTATAATCGAATCAAGCTTCCCGAGCATATTCTGTATTTCTTCTTACTGATAATCAGTGTGTCTGCTGTTCCTTGAATACGAATTCCATGTAAATATTATCTAGTTTAATTACCGCATACGATGAGAAGTATAATTTTAGGGGAGAAAGCTTACAGTAAGTATAATCATTAAACATTTGTATTTCTAAAATTCAACGCAGGATACTTAAAAATCATTATAACTATTGCCACGTAGAATGAATCGTTGATTAGTGGTTTAAATGCAGTGAAATGCAATGAAAATCTATTTTCTTTTCAAGGTCACTTCAGACACATCGTCATAGTAACGATACTTTTTGACATACATATAGTTTAACAATTTTGCTTTTCTTTATTCTAATTTGTTCAAAATAAATAGCATCACGACAGCTTCAATTTGTTCTACAGAACTAATCCGCTGAAATGCAATAACTGCAGTTAACTTTTTCATAAAAAATTAGGAACAAAGTAACTTTTCCTGATGCATTTCAACTTAATGGTCCAAATATATACTGTCGATGCAATGATATGGTTTTTATAAGAACAATACAATTTATAAGCATTGACTAAGATATCATTAAATTATCGCTCGATGTTTGAAAATTGTATTTTACATGTGAAAATCATTTATACATAAATTAATCAATTTGACACTTCGTGTTTCCTATAATCGCTAAAATGCATAGTATACTGGGTACGTCAGCGATTAAACACCAATTTAATTACCATCAGATCTTACGTAAACGATATTTATTTCATTCCAGCAACCCAAGCTCGCACGCAATTTTGTCGCTTTCATATTTGGTCTGTCTGTTTGAAGAAAAAAAAAAAGGTAAATATAACGACAAAAAAGTTAAATATAAAGACTCAAGCGAAATTCTCTTTATGTTTTTTCTTCCTATATCTTCGTTTTTATGGTTGCTATGAAATAAAGAGTAAGTTTAAGCTTTCGAACGAATCAGAGATCACGGATAATCTGGGGAGGTTACGGATCGAACGGATAACAATGAATTCTTGAAATAATTGTATCTTTAAAACAATTTATACAGATTTATCGAAGATAAATTTGAGATATAAAGATTGTCGAATCTGCTTAAATGGTACCTGAGTAAACGAAGAGACTTTCGTATCACAGGAATGCTCGTAGTCTGTGCTAAAATTGAAATGTGGCACCGATCTTGCATAGCAACCTCCTCACAAATCTATTTTCTTCTTTCCGACCTGTCTGGCAACGACTATCCATTTTTTTCAGAAGGACCGCCATTACGATATTTAAAAGTGCCCGCAGTGTTCGGTAAATGGCGTAAGACGTTCATCGAAGAATAGGATCGTTACAATTTTCTTTAAATATTATAATGTTATTAAGGAATAAACAAACTCTTATTTTAACGATTAATTAATCTACATCGCTTAATCGTACAGGCATATGTTTCTTGTTACTATTGTTTGCAATTGATATAGTATATTAAATATATGCTCGTACGTGGTAGAAATCTTGATGAGTGATAACACTAAACGGAAATTGATTTTGATAAATTCTATTCTTTTGTTGCTGTTCGGTAACGTGAGCTCTCATAGGAAAAAAGTAAATCCTTAAAAATTATACGCTATAAGATAATGACTGTGCATTCAGATTTTCATTCCGCCATACTTTCTTCCTATGCTGCTGGCTGTTATTATTTCTGTTTAACAGAATGGCATTTTCTTTTTCATTTTTATAAGCCTAACCACTAAGAAAAATACAGTGTACGTTTTTCTTGCTGACCCACTTGACTCGCCGACCGAATGATTTAAACTCTGCGTCTACGCGATGGAGTAATCGTGATGTATTTTTTTTTTTGAAAAAGTAAACCTTTACGGGTTTTTCCCTCGGCAAAATCGCGGACAATCTGAATTATTAGAACGCTCCAATTTTCTATTCTCGAGACGCCTTAAAGTGGGCTCATAATTAAATTGAAATGCGCTACGCTTCCAATTTATTAGCCGTTCACTTTTCTAAAGTTTATATATATGAAATCTAGGCTGTACGAAGACCAAGCCGCTTTCACGTCTGTTGTATTGGAATTAAATAACAAATCACTCAATATTATAGGTACGTTAGGTCATGAAAAAATCATTTATACAGCATTCACAATCAATTCTATACATACATGCAGAATTAATCATATGGAAATTGACTATTTTGCATGCAGTTGATGACTCGATATAAAAAAAATATTTCGGGAAATTTAACATCGTGAGACTTCTCTGGGATACTTTTGGTAAGATCAATCCACACTTTAATTAAAACAGGAATGGGATTTAATCAAGGGATTTCTTGCGTTATTATCTTTATTGTGATGATCACAACAGAGTCCACTTTTGTTTACGCGTGGTATTGGACTTATGTTCGCGATAAATTTGTCCGCCAATGGAAAACATATGGTTCAGAGAGAAAGACAAATTTTCGAGATTTGCAAATAATTGCTTGAAAGATTCTTTGCTCTCTGCGTCATTAATACTTGTGACTTTGATTTATGTGACCTTTCGTATTTCCGGTGAATGTCCCATTGTTAAATAAAATTATTTGTGATAGCTGAAAGAGAAGCCAGGCAATAACTCCTTTTCTTTACCATATAGTAAACAATGTATTCTACCTACTTTATTTACACTTTAAAGGGTACATGGTGTTAAATTTATTCTCTGACGTATCATGAATCACCACGATGAAGATTTTACGGAGACTTACAGCATGCGTTTTCACTCGATTACATAGGAAAATGTTTCTATACCTTCTTGGAGTTAAACTAAAGAATGGATAATCCTGACGGTAAAGAGTTGTCGACAGTTGAAAGCTGCCTTGGTGGTTCGTTGCGGATTTATTGGGCACAAAAACGCGCCATTAAAATATAACGTTAACATATTTCAAGCACCCGTAGAATAAATGATTTGTATACACTCGACGACGGGTCGCTGTGAGTAAGCAACAAAACGATTTTACGTATTTTTTTTTGTTTTCCTAACGCAACGAATCCTATTCTACACTTGGCTATAACGCACGCGAGACGTTCGGTGCGTTCTACCTTCTTTCCTTTTTTTGTCTTTTAATCACCGAGGAATCGTACCTCCTTCTTTATAAGGGTATTTTCACTTAAAGGCTTGATACAATCTCCACGAGCTGATACCAAGTGCTATCAAGGTAACGGTTGTGTGGAGTATCTTTCTTCTTCTGTCATCCTTACGGACGAGAAACGTAGGGGAAGAAGGACCCAGAACTGCTAGAAGTTCAACGTGTGGCAACTTACTAGTATCTGTTTCTACTTGGTATTGACAGCATGGGTCAAATTGCCAGGAGACAGTGTAAAGGCCACAGGTGATCACTGACGTGAAGCCTAATGCACCACAGATATATGGTCGATCACCCCAAATAAGACCTGAAAACATGCAAAGCAAAGGTCGTAGATTGTACAAGTGAAACTTCATAAAGAATCTTAGGAATTAGATTATTCTTTACGAACCTGTGACTATAGATGCAAAACCTGATAACGCTGCTGTCTTATGAAGACAGTTACCGACTGCTATCCATCTAGATGTCTCATCACCAAGTTTTGATGGTTCAATGACAATTAAACTACACTCTGCTTCGAGTGCTCTTTCCAATTCACATTCAAACGTTTCGTGAGCATTCTCACTGTCGTACACCTCCCGGATAATGGCAACATTTGCAGAGTCATCCCTGAGAAAGTTTGTAGATAAATTGTTTACGACTAATACGATGAGTTCTTATATATTGATTCTTAGAAAAGAAAAACTTATGTAGGTAATGGCAAGACAGAGAAACTTGACATAATTATATTTTGCTACAACGGCTATACCATACGATTGACAAACTTTGCATGATCTTAAGCGCATTGAAAACAATATATTAAAGATGTATTTATTTTTATCTTATCTAAGAAACATCTTGTTTTATCTCATGTACTTAGGGGTAACGTGAGATTTCATTAAAGTACCCTTCAATGGTATAGTATAAAACTTCATTAAATCAATACTTCTGTACAATTTTGCAGAAATATATCAAGTGCAGGTATAACAAATGAGCATTCAGTGAGTGATTGTAATTTTAATTAGAATTCTCTGTCATAATTGGTCTTTTTCAGATGTTATGTAAGATGTTGATTGAGATTAATCAATCTTCACTTTGTTTGAATACAAACACATGACTAATATTAGCGATGATATTTTTGGGTTATTCGATACTTTAATCATTCAGAATTATAAAAATACAGATACTAAGTCAAAATATTAGTTATGAAAATTGAGCATGCAGAGGTACTTAGTAGCCGGTATGAAACCCTTGAGTATTGGAATAAAAAAATTATATCATACAAAGCAGATAATTAACATCCATAATATTTAACAATATACGATCCTTTGATACGACAATTAAATGAATTTTCTCATAGGTAAAATATCCAAAGGAACTGGAACTGGATAATCATTAATAAATGGCAATACGACAAATTCAGAGACAATCAGTATCCGTCTAGATATACTCTGAGCATCAATGGTTTCACGCGCGTCCATTACGTCTGGCAGGTATTGTTAGTTTTCTATAAAAAGCCGAATGTAATTGCACCTACGAACCTGTCACCCGCTTCATCTACCATCTTTTTCGTCGGTCTCGCGAACACTGGAAACGCTGGTACACGCGAAACGGAAGAAAATACTTGAACTACGAAACGGATACAAGGATCAGCTGATTCAAGTGTGTCACTCAACGATTCGAGCAGTCTCTACAAATATTCAAATGAAAAATTCGAAAGCCTTAACGGCAACGACAACAATTACCATAATTCTCACGTAATACTAAAAAAATATAATTGCACAAAACCCAGAATAAACAGTTACAATTATATAATACGAGTATAAGTGTACCAAAGATAAAAAGCGAATTGAGTCTAGTAGAATCTTCAAGTATCAACAAGATGGCGCGGTGAAATCAAAAAAATTTCTCCAACACATTTCACAGCCTCCGCGCACATCCAAACTCTTAAATAAGTCTCGGCTTTCCACCCTTACAATTTTCCAGCTGTTTCGTTACGCATTTTTGCACGTAACGGGTTCAGAAACGGTTCCACTTATTAATTATGCGAGTAATGCGTTGACCGAGCATGCAAAACGCTTTCCTTTTTAGGTTCGCTGCTTGGTATTGCTAGGCGCATCCACAGTACCGTAGATATCTCATAAAACCAAGACTTTCCACTTCAACTGTCATGAACTCATCATATTCCTTAATACGTATCCAAACCTAGTCACACAGTCTGTAATTAATAATCAATACGCAAGAGGATGGAAGAATGGAAAGTATGAAAAATTGTCTTAAGTAATTTTCATTCAAGCCCCACGCACGGTCCCTGTTTGAAATAAGGCGGCACTGCGCATTCGGGGTCAGGACTACTTTAACCGGCGCAAGGCCCCTTACGCGGCTTAGTCTGCGTTCTGCGGTCTGGGCGGCGAGTTGAGCGCTGCCCATAGGACAGAATCAGAGTTAACCGACAGATCACAGATGGACGTGCACGCGAGTATTCTGTCATGGAGCATCGCGACGTAAATATGCTTGAGAATTGTCGCGCGAGTAACGTGCCGGGTTACCAATTGGATAACGACGACGGTTAATGGATTGCGCGACTCTAACCTGCCATTTGCCAGTGACATTTCGCGCAGTTCATTCGGTATTCCTGATAACGTGGGTTTAAACGCCGATTGTGACAGCGGGGTAATTACGTTCGCCACGTCCCTGCACCACGGGGAGTACTACGCTTTTCCTTTTTCATCCTTTAACTCAAGGTGCTTGGTTGGCACTCTTAAAACACGTGTCGGAAACTGAACGTGTTATTCTGTGTTGTGGGAAGAAGATTTGGTGTACGTCAACCATTGTCAAATATAAAGATAATAAAGAGTTGATGTTTATTTAATTGACAGGTGATTATACAGGTGCTTATGAAATGCCGAGAGTATCGTCGAGGCGATTTTGATAAAATCAGAGCTTTTATTCGACGGTCGAACTTTCAAAGAGTTCGCGCTGTTTGCGAACCCACGTGTCCTTGTTGATTTTCGCGTGAAAACACCAATATACGGGCTCTGGGACTATTGTTGGTGCTACCAGTGAGAAGAAATTGAAGAAGAGTGTCGTGTGTACCGAAGGAGAAGTAAAAGACCTCGTGGAGAAAAGAGTGGTGCTAACGGCCTGGAGATATACATTGCTGACAAGTTGTAAGCAAATATCAGAGCCTTGCTTCTCTTTACTCGTGTGGAACAGGAGGCAAGGACGTGTGTGCTAATGAAATATATGGGAGACAGAGAAGCACCGCGTGAATTTTGCTGAAGGGGACGTATCGAGGTGTAACGGGTCGTAAACAAATTTTGATGAGTTTACACTTTTCACTCGCACCAAGCTAAACAATCTGGGACGTACGTTGTTGTTGAAGTTCACAGGGAGGGACGAGATTTTAATGGTAATTAACGTAATTGTTATAAATATCAAAAGGAAGTTATTCCGAAAGGGATAATTTTGAGGATTCTACTCTTCCTTGATGAGACCGGATAATCTCAAGGTCATAGAAGGAACTGTCGTTACTCACGTCATCCTATCAGGAGTCAGGAATTTCAGGAATTCCTCTTGATATTTATGTGAGTCTGGCTCAGGGACTATTTTGACCTAGAGGAAGCAGGCTGTATACAAGAGATAGTACACGGTTGACTTGAGTACGTGATTCTGTACTGTATCTGTGAGGAAGCCTCGGGTCAGGATTATCTTGGAATTTCAAGGTCAATTCTTAAGAATTCTTTCAAGTCTCATCTACCGATCATTCTACAAAAGTTGACGATCCGGCACGAGCCCCGCCTGCTGTTTGCTCAGGGCCGGTGAGCATGTCGCCGGGCTACTGAAAGCGTCTATCGCGATGTCAGGAGGATCCACGGGTACTCGGGGCACCGGCGCCGAGTGCAGGAAGTTCGCACCGAATATATTCAACAAGAGCAAGTGCAGCAGCTGCTTCAAGCAGAAGGAGGAGCACAGCGCCGAGGCTCTGGAATGCAACAGGGTGAGTTTCGTTTGCGCGACACTCTTTCTGTTACTCTGGTGGAGGTTTTGGTTTTAGTTGTAAAGATTGGAGGATGGTTGCTTACGTATCTGACTGCGTCATAGATATGCTAAAAGATACCCTATGCTCCGAATACCGACCCCTTGTAGGAAAGTCTCCAGCAAGGAGATTTTACAGGGACAAATCTCATACAAAGTAAAGTACGTAGATTCCACTGGAATTTGGGACTTCAATAGTCTTGTCTAAAAAGAATACCTCTGGCAGAGAAGATAGTTTCGTTCTTCCTCTTGCCTGAAAGATAGATCTAGTGGATTAGAAAGACCCCAAAAAGGTCTAGGACGGAAATAGTCGTAACAACGACCTTAGGTTACCTAGGCACCCTATCGGCCTGCTCCGCCTACTTCGACTACGGGGTACGCACGCTCAAGGTCTGGATCTTGTTTTGAACTTGTTTAGATTTGGAATGTAAGGGCTGCTCGAATAATCATCGCTGGTAAAGGATACGTCCCTGTCGTAGAGTAGCGCATAATCTTAGGGTATATAAGAGGGCATTAACCACGGAATTTAAAGAAAAAACTGATAATAAAGGAAGACCTAAAAATGCCGTTGGCTCCAGGACAATTTTTATTTACGACCCCGGGTACAAGGAGCACCGTCGGTCAACCGGGTTGCATGGAAGTAGCTCCTCCGAGGAGCCTGAAGGCGTAAGGTAAAAACGTTAAAAATCAATCGACGCTCCAGGCAATGCGTGTCGCCGCGTAAAAACGTCAGATGAAACGGTTCTTCGAAAATCTCAGCCAACCGATATATATATATATATATATATATATACACTTGTACAGCACCTGGTTAAACTACACATTCTCATGGAGTTTGACCAGATAAATTTCAATTCCGCGATATTTCCTTTTTTTTTCCTCTCCAGAATGTGTCAGTGTAATTGTACGTGGTCAGCAGGTCAGACGTAAGGGAATCATCCAAAGTTAAAAACAAGACGTAATAGAAGCGACTCCATCTCTTTACACGCGTTATAATCCTATCTGCTGTTAAATGGAAATACGCCGTTTCTTTCTCTCTTTTTCTTCAAGTCTCTCACCATTGTCCATCTAAATACTAAGCTTATCTTACTCTTCTGTTGAATGCTCAGATCTTGGAGCTGTTTAACTATCTCTGTATCTCATTGTCTTTGTTTATCTCTCACGCGCCCACTGTCTTTTTCATGGTCTATCCTTCTCTCTGACTTGGTCCATGTTTTTTTCCCTCTCTTTACGCCGTTGCAAATTTCGGAATGTCGGCAGCCTTGCGACCTGTTCCCGGTGCATTCCAACCGCCTTCGTAGCTCTCGCCGAGTGGTCCGAAGTCGTTGGCTTCGTTGGTTGCCTGCTTGCGTGGTTGCGGTATCTCTTCTGTATCGGCCATACCCTGGTGTCTCTCACAGACACGCTCTCTTTCTCTCTCTATCTCTCCTCTTCTGGGTTTGACTTTCCTTCCTTATTCTCTTCGCACTCTCGTTGTCCCATAGTCTCTCTCTCTCTCCTTCCCATCCCCGCGAACCCGAGGCTGTCTGTCTCTCTGCCATTCCTCTCCCGCAACATGCACCTTCATAATTCGACGCAGCGTGGACGAGCCGGATGATTTAAAAAGGCCGGCCTCCAGTCCCTACCGAAAGCTTCTTCGAGAAGGAGACGCCATTATCGACGTACACGCCAGGATCCTCGATGGTAGTTTGCGAACCTTCTCGCGGATCATTCGTGATAAGGCCTCATCACGAAATGGGACTTTTTCATCGGTTCGTGAAGAGAAGCCTTAAATGAAATGGACCGACATTAATGTCTACCTTTATTTAACATCCTTATCTCTACCAGGAATCCGTCTTTAAGAACACGGAAGGCGCTGTACGGGAATGCCGTAACGCATTCGCATATGCGTATCCACCTGAATCTTTATATACCTTAACTTGTATTAAACGATCCGAATGAAACGAGCAATCCACTCGTTGCACTGTGAACTTCATACTGCAGTATCATCGCAGCTTCTCCATCAGATGTAATCCTTCGGTGAATCTCAGTACGATACTCGGACACGGTTAGTTATCGGTCTTGATTACCAGTCCCAGTTGGTAGAAGAATTTAGGGTTTACAATTCGTCGGTCTTCGATGTGTTACTTCTGCGGCCAATTGCGTAATGGCTGCCGGGCTCCCTTCTACATCACTACTGACGTTACCTTCTTCGATTTATTCCACTCGCCGACAAAACTCTAATCCTGAATGACACGAGGCATACGTTCCGTCTCGGTATACGAATTGCGTAAACGGCCTCGCGTGTATACGGTGTCGTTTGCTGTCTTTCTACTCGACTTCTTTCTTCGTTTCTTTTATTTCTTCGACCTCTTCTCGACAAGCACTAACGCGTGTTACATATCTACGTACACTGCCCACGATTACAGTGCTTCTTTCTTTCGTTAGAAAGTACTCACGATCTTGATTACCTTCTTACTCTATACCCGTAGGATTGCAGAGTCTTGTCAGCAGGAAAAATCGTAAGCTTCCGCCGGAAGGCTACGTGAAAAGTAATCTTGATCTTGTAGCTAAGAAATGTCTCCATCGATATCGCTATCGCTGTCATAAACATTACCGATATAGCGTAACACGACTCTGGCGCCTCTTGGCAACTGCAATAATATTTCGTTCCCTCCTGCACGTATGCAGGACGTCTACCCGTAGGCAATACCTCCAGCACGCTTGAATTATACGATCTACCTGACGTGCTAGCATTGCTTCCTGACCGTAAGCGTAACCGTAACTACAGTTGTGTGCAGTTCGTCTCCCGCAGAAGTACTGCGCCGTAAAGGTGCATTGGACTCTATAAAAGTTAAAGTCGTTTCATTTCGTTTTATATGCACCTGGACGTATCTGATTGTAACGGTAAGGCGCCGAGAAGGTGTCTCGATTGCGATGCACTCAAAAGAATTCACGAACGTAACCTTAATGGGATTTTTATTATTTCAATCAACTTCAATTTTAGGTGAAATCGTGTCGAGGAACGTGAACACTTTTATTCGATGGTAAAACAGATTTCCGACAGGCTTCTCGAATTCTGATATTTGGTCGGTAAAAAAGGATCGTTACCGTAGCGAAGGAGGGATACGGACGGACCCTTTGACGTATACACTGCCTTCAGGAGTCGCTTCGTATTATTGAGGGAGCCCTGAATAACGTGCGAAGTCTTATCGTGAATCACCGTAGAAAAAAAAAAGGCTCAGGATCCTCCGGCAAGACTTGAATTTGCACGGTGATTCACTGTAGGTACCGCGCCTTCGTCATGCATTCAAAGGTTATTTCGATAAAGGTATGAATTGGCTTCTGTCAAAATTATTAACGAGCACGTTGCCTTTCACACCTAAGTAAATAATAATGTCTTTCCTTATTTACATATAAATGCGTATTATCTATTTGTCTTTATACCGTGTATAGTCTTATCACTTTTCATACACGTAATTTTTCTTCAGTCTTTCTTGTTTCTCTCTATCTCTCTTCCTCATTCTCATTCGTTATGAATTTTCCTACTGCGAGAACGCGTGCCTCGCGCGATATCTTCTCCAGCGATTCTTCTTCTCGCCAGGCATTACGCGCGTTCACTATTACGGTGACAATAAAGATGTCACCGCGTAATTATACCGGGTGATTCATCCGGCTGGTAACCGAGACGCTTTATGGAAGCATCCCCCGAGTTACGTATAGGCAGGTACCATAGGGCCGATTCGCACGTGCCGAGTACTCGGGGCGCCATTCTCTTCTTGCTCCTTCTCTTTCTCTCGCCGCTTCCTTCTCTCTCTCTGCCTTTTTGTCATTCGTTCTCTCGCTCTCTCTTTCGCTCGCGGTGCAATCGACTATTTTTTTTTCATCAACAAACCCGTCTCCTTGTTTAAGACTTTCGGACTCCACCGACCGAGATTAACGCTCCTCCAGTATCACGACTCGTGTTCCCTTTATGCCATATGTATTCCCATAAGAGAGCCACCGATCGCTATGGATTTCAACTCTGTATTTTTCAGTTGCTCAACCAAGCTACAAACTTTACAAGCTACGACTCGCTTCTGACTGAGGGATACCATTTCGAATTATTATCTAATACAGAACCACTCATACCTTATCTATTATGTATTACATATGTATTATATTATTTATACAGCAGCGAATTTTGAATCGTAGCTACACATTACCAAAGCGCTCGTACGTGCCTACGGAACATAAAGCCGAGTTCGTACTTCCCATTTTGCGTGCATCGAGTAATATTAAGTTAATATCGATAATCGATGTTTGGAGATATCAATGCTATCGATACTCGATGACTAACAAGAAGTAAGTCCAGTCTTTGCACATCAGCATGCAAGTCTTGGCCACGAGCGAAGAATTTTGGGCTTGTCTCTACTCTGCACTTTAAAGGATCCATTGACCTCCTGTATACGAGCGTACAATTCTTTGTCATGCCGTCACGTCAAAGTTCCTCCATTGTTAAACGTCCACCGTATTTATTTTGGTCAGAACGAACGGCCGAGCCGGACTATAGGTTCTTCTCGTGGGTACTGTTACTTCTCATTCGTTATCCGTCTATTGGACAAGCGTATGTACATACTCGTTGGCTTTCGGTTTCTAATCAACGCCACAATGCCAATAGAGTATGATTAGAAATTATTTGAGCGATCTCCATTGTACCTAGACGCGATAGATTGATCGAGCGTCGAATTTACATTGTATCGGCTCCAATAATAACGTGGGCTATCTTAAGCCTCTGGTAAATACACGATATATCCATAATCGATATTCTCATTGAAGAAAACAGAGCATTTATCTTCCCGTAAGATATGGACGTGCTGAGAAGTTGTAGAATGTCGGATCTTCGGATATAGATAGTATATAGGTATAGTTGTAACGGAACGAAGTCCAGACCGTTTCGTACGAGCGTTAAAGGGTGTTCCTGGTGAATGGACCAGAGCTACCTGGTGGGTTGCCTTATGCATCCTGGGCATTCTGTATCAACACAACCCGTGTCGCTTAATCCGGCTAGAATACGCGAACGTTGCACGTGGTAAAAGGTATACTCTCCATTCCCTCGAAACGACTGTCAGTTTTTCATACGTCTAGCGCGCGTTCGCCATAGAAGCCCTCCAGGAGTTTACCGGAGGCGCAGCAGGCACGTCTTCTTGGCTTTATATGGACTTCATTGAAAACGCAATAACGTCTTTTGCCACCTAGACGATATACGTTGCGCGCTACGTGCTATTGTAGCGCACTTTATTCATACAGCCTATTTTCCATAAATATATATATATATATATACACGCACACTTCCCTCATTACTCTTATTCTTGAATAAAGTTGTAGCAGTCTACCGCTAAAGGAAGTATAATATCGTCTTTCCCTTGATTATAGTGTACGTGGATAAGGATCAATCAAGTTGGCGAGTAGCGTTCACGGTACAAAGTCACTGGTCAAACAGTCATGAATAATGGTCAATAAAGAATGAGGGGTAGCGCGAATATGATTTAATTTGAATTTCAGACGCGATATAAGAATCGACAGGATCCCTAATATCCAAATGAAAAATGAACGCGTCGTTTGAGGTTTGTGGATACGTCGAGCGGTCGCGTAATCGCGGATGACGAATCGCGGAATTGGTGGTCCGCCCAGTCGGGGATATCTTCAGCGACCCGTTTGAACGTCGCGCTCAGTTCTCGACTGGGTTGCAGTTATGTTACGTTGGCTGCGCTTTCTAGGAAGGTCTGGCCACATCAATGACTGATCGAAAGCTGGGTTTACATTTACGGAGTTTCTCACGGGAATTCTCATTCCCGGTATAACGACTTCTTCGGAGCGTAATAACGCCTCGGGCCTCTTTTCAGAGTACCGGTCCAGGGGAAACAGAAAGGATTGTAAGAAGCGTAGTACAGTCGCGGACATCTCCCAGTCCTCCTTCTTATTGAACTTTGTACCGACCTCCATTCGCGATTCTCTGACCATGTTTGACTTAGTTCAAGGGAAGTCGTCGCGGAACGTGCGTCTGGTATGAATGAATCGGTCAGCGACGATGGACGGTCGCCAGGAGTCTCTTTGGTTTTTCATCTACTCTAAGTGAGTCACGAGATTGGGATTCGGAGTTCAGGATGATTAATTGAAGATCCCTGCTTGTCGAAGTACCATACGACACTATTATATACACGGCTGCAATGTCTCTGCTGGCTATAAATAATGAAAAGGGACTGTGTTTCGTTCTAGCACAGGGAATCCTGGGACTTTGGACTTCAAAAGCAGGATCTGCTGTATCTTCACTTCTCGCCACTTTATGTACACTTCTCTTAATCCTTTCGGTTGTTCTTCGTTCGTTTCACGTTGCTGCTCCTACCGTTGCCTTCGTCGCTTGTTTCTGCCAGCTCCCGCGCGCCTTCTCTTCTTCTTCTTCATCTTCGTACCACCGGCAATTAGCCTCACGGTCACGACAAGGACATCCAGTTCGTGATAGGCTAAACACAGGTCGGCTACTCTATGAGATATTGCCTACCGATGAAGCCTCGAGGATCTCAGACCCGGACGGATAATTTGTGATCGTTATGACTCGTGCTTGATCGGGTTAGGCCGTTGTTAGTCGCTTTTCTTCTAAAAAGGATCTTCCTTCTCATTCCTTTCGCCGGTCTCTCTCTCGATGTTGTGTCTAACGAGAGTTCAGCGCGCTACAGCCCATTGTGTGTGTCTTGTTCACATTTTCTTAAGCTCCGAGTATCTCAGTCCTATCTGCAGTTTAGTTGCTAATCAAACTTCATGCTACTTTATTTTTTGGTCTTCTACAAAAATTGAGTCCTCATTTCGACCTTATTATCCAGTAAGAATATGTACATTTCTGCATAACCTTATTTATACGCCTAGCTCCATTGGATAAATCATCGTATTTCAAACCTTACTTTCGTCCAAGTACCTTGTATATCTATTCTATATGTATACATATAGAACGACTTGATTTATAGGTTGATGAAATTCAGCGCGAGCAAAGCTAAAGTCATTATTAGCAATTTATCGGGTGTAGATACAACAGCGAATCAAAGCGGTCTCTAAGTATCGGTAGACAAGAATCGTTAATTCCTATGGTCAATCTATAGGAATGCGGATTTAATCGCATCGAAGTCGATCCCCGACGGTCGCCCAGTGACGCGCAGGATACGCGCGACTGTCGCGCAGGTGTTTAGATACCGATCGCCGTCGTCTATCGGTATCGCTTACTTAGAAGCTTCGCTTACTATTTATAATAGTATATAGTGACAGGTATATATACCCGCCATTGTAATTTCCCTCTTGACCTGCTATCCGGCAAACTTTCTCCACTCCGTAGCCATCCGCCGTCGAGAATGTCGCTCTTTGAGAATTACGTGAACCGATTCGCCGTGCCATTAACCAGAGGCATTTATATTAAAAGTACAATATATATATATTTCTGTCGTAGCACTGGATTTACGGATTCGATATTTATCGAGTGGACTTTCATTACTTTCGATCTTCTTCTCGCATCGCCAATAGGATGTTGGGGAATGGAGGGGCCGGGTTGGTGCTCGGATATTTTGAGGGCTGTAAACATTTTTCCTCCTAGGCATTCGTTCGCTCTCCCCATCACTGCGGCCATTGCTTTATGGCGTGTCTCGACAATCGGGACACTTTAACGCTGATACGTCACTTATAAAATTGTAAATCCGGGCGGTCTTGCGCGCGATTTTATCTACCGCGCCAGCTGTATAAGCGACGTATAAATAATGTATGGACTGTTTATTTATACGGGTCTGCTCTCGATCTTCGGGCCCAGGACATCACGGTGGACCGTAGGGTACCTAACGTAAGCGTCATATACCTATACGAGGATCCCCATTGCGATTCGATTCGTTTCACCAGTTGGACTTACTTCTCATTGATTATATATATGTATATATATAGTATGGTACGTCACCCTAAGTGGATTGGCGCTACGAGAGCACGTGTACCGTAACTCCGACAAGAACCGGACCGATTTTGTCTCTGCTCTTTATGAACCCACTGGGTGTCCTTAAGCCGGTATCACAGTACTGCCATCTCGTCTACCTCTTCTCTCGTTTCTTCTTACCTTACGCAAAATCATCAATGAGCGTCCTCGAACGCGTTCTCAGAATTTAGTCAGTGCACGTGGACTTCATTGGTTCCAATATATATATGTATGTATATACTATATACCTGTTTAAGCATCTACTATTATTCTCTCGATATCGAAGAATCGGTGCGTAACCATGAAACAGATATCTGGCATATATAACACTGAAATAGGAATTATGATTAGCCCGAGACCTTGCGTGGGCGTTTGCCTTTAGTTTTAGTCCGCGGTTGTCTTTTTCATTCGCGTGGGAGCTGTTGACTTTCCACCTGTCTCTGATCGTATCGGAAGCTGCAAACTCGACGCAGCGCTTAACCGTACACGAGCCGATGATTAATTAACCGCAAGTACGATATCGCCAACTCCTGGACAAATCGAGCTCTGCCTCCTTTCATAAAGTATAACGTATGAAGTAGTTTATTACGGATTAAGAAGCTATGGGACGTGGTTGCTCGATAAATAGATATCAAAATTTGTCTACCGGGTGGTACGACACACGTTTTGTCCTTTACATTGTCGCTATGTAATATATTGCTATCGTACGGTTGCCTCCTGTCTCACGATACCAATAGTAATTACGGTTTCATTTTCGCACGATACATAACGCAACGCAACCAGTACGCATCTCTTCCCACGTGGCAGGGAACGCATCCCGCACAGGGGCCACGTATCTTGCGTAACGTCAATGCGTGTCTAATTCTACCTCCTTTACCTTACAGTAATATATATATATATATCCTTGCCAGTCCAATCAAGGCAGGATACGCTATAGTTTAGCTACATGGGATATGTGTTATTTGTATGCTCGTTTCTATGTAAAAGAGACTCGACGGTCTTACCGGTATTGCCGGGTATACGCAATGTGGCGTCAAAAGCCACGTAGGAGTAACGTCGCGGTGAAGTTAGCTGTTTGAAGTTGAAATTGGTTTTGAAATTTGCCGCCAATACTGGAAGGAAAGGAGTCCGAGTTTTACGCAAGAGACACGCGATACGTATACGAAAATATATCTTCGTGTTGAATGGGAAGTGAGGTCAGAGGTGAAAAATAAAATGATGGAGTCACGAATTTTCGTACGGAGCATCAACAATTGGTGGGTATGTATTTTACTTCCTTTTTCGACTGCCATTGCAGATCGTAAACCGGACCGTAGTTACGTTCTTACGCACCGCTATGGCGGAAGGTATGACGGCTAACTGTTTATGAGTTTTACGACCGGTCCCGGTACGCCTACGTATTATGGTACGGGGATTGCGTAATCGTTTCACACAAATTAGCCACGCGATCGCGGAAATTGCTCCTGTTGATTTTTATTGCTCTTCCGCGAATAAGGGATCCCATATGATTGATCTAAGGTAGATGCTGTATATAGAGGAATTATGAATTAAAGTCTGTGTGCGAGTACGAAGAGTGTGTGTGTATATAGTTAGTCGTAGATACGTATACGTATCTACCTATAGGACAGCCATATATGATGTTGTTCTTAATTGCTTATCGATTCCACGTTTGATTTGTTTTTATCAAATTTTTTCACAATCGAGAATACCCACTGTCTGTCGAGCACGTTTCCCGAGTTTTCCACTTTTTATTCATTTTACTTCTCAAGTTACTCCTACGGTAAGCGTGCTTCTCTCTCGTGGCACAGTCGGCATAGTAATAGTGCTTAAGTAAGCCGAAGGTACAGCTGTGCTTACCAGTGCCTATTCTGCTCTAGGAATAATTTGTATACAACGTGAAAAAAAAAAAAAGGAATAGTTGTACGAATAAAAGTGAATTTTAAAAAGAGTCGTTAATACATTTTACAGGAAAAAACAATAGATACGATAATCTGACACGTATCTAGCTTTATGCGTACGATAGTACCATCGTAGAACACAGCTATGTCATATAGTATCAGTGCGGTGTCTCATTTACCTAGAATCCAAAATTTCATTGATCCTCGATAAAAATCATTGAACGATGACTATCAAATTCCCAGAAGGAATTCGCAGAACCGCCTTGAAATGCCTCTACGATTTCCCATCGACAACTCGTTTCTCCTCTGTACTAGGAAATTGACTCAGTGCCAACTTCAACTCGTAGCAATGAAACTTCGATATCGCAATCGCAGACGATTCGAAGAACGAAGAAGGTAAATGGTGGATCATAGCAGTGCTCCGTGGGACCTAGTGAGATACAGTGGAAGACGTCCTTGATGGACAGGATGCCCCTGCCTGCCGCAGACTCCGGTACCGTGTAATCTTCTGGCTCATCTCGTTCGGCCTCTCCTCTACAGGGTGTCGAGGACTGATTTCACTGCTTCTGGTGTACTTAGCGGATACTACACTTTGATGCGTCATTTCTCATTCACCATCCTGTATCTATACCAACGCGATGATCCTCTTCGGCTGGATGTTCGAGCGCGGTCCCCGTGGGCAGTCGACGAAAGGATTCTTCGTCCTTTAATGTTCGACTCGATTATGGAAAACGAGCGCATCGATTAAGGCCCGGCATGCTCGAGTAGGTGTGCCGATGATACTTACCCCTCCGCCAGCCCCCTTCCTCCACCCCTTATTATCTACGTAGATTATTATCTATGGACCATATACAGATACCGCGCATTTGGTTCATCTCGAAACCACAGACTTGCTGGTAGGCCTTGCGGATAACTGGTTATCTTGGCTACTTTGACGCCTTGATACTTTGTCCTACCAATGGCTTGCCGGAATCACTTTTGTACGTATCCCGTTCGTGTACTCCCAGTTACAGGTGTAGTTCCCTGCGATTCAATGGGGTAAGACACTCTTGTATGGATGATACTCACAGATATCATCCCGTATTAAATTAGTCAGACTCTTCATACGGACGTGTAATGCGTTGCGTACGTATAGGATCGTGTCTGGTAAATAGTTATGAGATTAGCGTCTATGGAATTACGTTACAGTACACGCAAGGGGAATCCGTATGTGTTTATGAGAGAGCTCTTAGGTGGATATCGGTGTCCGACGTTATTACATTATGGGAAATTCCTTGGGTTTATTGGAAGTTATAAAGCTTCATCCACAGAACGGTCTCTGGTGGGTAATAAGAAAAATTGCGTATCGGATCGCAATCACGGCTGGGATGATCGTCGATATCCGTATGGCTTTTTTTTTTTTTTCAAGATCGTACCTTGATTCTCTTATGGAGTTAACGCTAACGATTATTCCCCACGTTAATTGTCTCTATAAATGTGAATCCTCTCTCTCTCTCTCTCTCTCTCTTACACATGATGGCGGACACGCGTGCATTCAACGATCTATGCGTAATTCTAATGGAAAAAATATAGTCGTACATGTACGTGCAGTTATAGATCCTCTTTATTTTTCAAGCGGCTTCGAGATCGTTCATTCATTTCTACTCGATGCTTGACTATGGGAGCTTGTACGGTACGGGAGGTAAAGCTTTTCGTAAATTACTGCAAACTACCGCTGCGGTACTATTAACGTTGGTGTAACGTAAGAAGAGTCGCGTCTCCATGTGCGCGACGACACTGTAAATAGAATCGAAACACGTAGGGAAACCGATCGCTAAAAATAACCGGATGCCATGGAGGTGAAAGACAAAACGATCCAGAGGACAAAGATCTTATTTATTTTTTTATTATTTTTTTTCTTCTTAAGCCCATCCGATCTTGTCGTCGCTCTGAGAATCAGCATAGGAATAGTGATCGATCGGTACGTGATTGTACGGGGCGTACGGAGCAGACTAGACTACTTTTGCACGCGAGCTGGTACACTCGCTGTATATATATATATACATATATATGTATATAGATATTGGAGGTAGGCGAAGACGACGAGGATAAGGACGACCTATTCCTTTCCTGTCCTAGCTCAGGGTATATAGTCGCCACTAGTGATTATAATCCCAGAGCATTGCAGCCTGGTATGCAATCTGAAATGGGTAGAAGCATGTCACTTGGCTGTTCGCGGCTGCCAGGCCTATGGTTATCCCATCTCAGCATCTTGGCGTCGGGAGAACCCGACGATCCTGCGGATCGTACCGATCTACTTTGCTGAGATCGTTCAGTCCTCGTCGGTAGCTCGAATCACTGTAATATAGATCGGTTGCCCGTGGGTGCTGCCTATTTCAGTTTATACGCTTTATCGGTACGATTTCAGATCGCTGAAGACGGTACCAGCTGATACCGATTTTCAACTGGAAATAAGCTCTTCGTAGTAGCTATAGGTATCTGAAAAATGATATCGGTGTCTTCTTCGGTAATCAAACTCAATCGATGGGAATCACTCTCTAGTGATTATAAATGCGTATCGACTAACCGGTACGCCTAGGTCAGGTGTCGTGACGAAATCGGCACGAGCGTGGTAACCGTTTGCCTAGATTTCCAATCTTGTTCGGCCACATGTCGTAACGGAATCGGGCGTCGGGTTGCTGTAGGCCGTCGATCAAAATCAATCGTTAACCAAAACGTTAAGAATTCGTTAATCCCTTTAATCACGGATACGCGCAACGAAGTCGATATTGGTACACAAGGGCGTACCTTATATATACGACTATAGCTTTCGACAGTGCATATATATATATATATATATAGCATATATGTCTAAACGCTCTTAAATATATACATAAGAAAGCAGGAATAATAATACTAATATTAGTAGTGGATAAGATAAGCCAAGACCTTTATTGCGTCATCGTAAATTGCCCAGGCGAGTTTTCACGGCGCGATTGTGCGTATCGCGCTTGAGTTTATCTTATCTGAAATACCGGAGTCGTTGTACATGTGCACTAAAGAGATGTTAGGATTCGGTAGACTCTTTTGGGACATCCTAAGGACGTTGCAACGATCACACGTATATTTACGAGATTAAATTGTTTTAAAAAGCTTAAATGTTTTTTTGTTTTTTTTTTTCGGCAGCATGTTCTCGATAATATTTACATCCTAAGCTTTATACTTTTCTGGAAAATTTTTCGCCATCCGGATCGAGTATCGCGTAGCTCCACCCTCACGCAATTTCTCCTCGTTTTACGCATCGGCTGAAGAATGATTTACGGGCACGATCCTGTATACAGCTGTTAGAGCTTTCGTAGGGATAAACCATGGCACGATAGATGGAACCAAGGCGAGTCTACTTGTATATAGTGAGCCAATGCCCAAGCTTGCTATTCCTGTACTAGACGCCACAGGGCAATGACACTCGTCCCGTCCAGCGTTGCTGCAGGTGCGCCCTGTGCCTTGTCGTCTACGTGATGCCAGAAGCGGCCGACACTAATTTAATCAATCCCTAAACGAAGGAGAACGTCTACCAGCAGTGTCAACATTGTACAATGGCCAGAAACCAGACGGAACCGTTTGCGCACGTCGTGTATACGTTTCTGGGACACTATAGGGCTTTTCTAAGCTTATATTTTCAAGTGTCTCAGCACCAAGGAACTTTGACGTCATTCGACGTATTCTCGACGGGGCGTCTCCTGGTTCACGTCTTCAGAACTTGTGATCTTCATTAAAAAGCTTTCGTGTGGATCAACTCGTACGATGGGATAACACACGATGGTTCTTTATTGATGTCTAATGATATAGGCTTTTTTTAGAGTCTTTTATTGTGTACGGGACCTCCTCGGCTTTTTCATTTGCATATTGATTATGGCGTCTTTGGGACGATGCACTACGAAAATAGATCTTCGGGGGAAAACCATGCTGTCACGTGAATTTCTCACGTGGCCGAGTGGCGATATACTTCTCTAACCAGTTATACTTAGTCTTGTTATTCGGGTCAGGCCTGGAACACGTAACTCTAGCTTGTGAGATCTTTACAGCTGTAACTTGACTGCATTCCACTTTCGTTGCAGTACATTTCGAGTGGTTTTATACACGCGTTGCTCGCCTGAGCTTACGCGGCCCCTTTGTAAGCCATGCAAGAAAGTGCATCTTGCATCGACGTATTGTATACGTTTAAACAAATTTTTTTTTTATGCTCCAGTCCTTTCGTATACTTGATTGAGCTTGGTTTCCGCTTTACTTTAGTGTTTTTATTTTTTACTTTTTTTTTTTTAAATCTTCTGCTAAACTTTTCGAACGAATAAAGGACTCCGGAAAGTGTATGCGCCTACTTGCATCGAGATGACTCTATTCCTGTGTTTGGATGCAATTTATTTGACAATGGTACACAGCTCGTCCTTCCTCGTACCGCGTAGGTTCGTGCACTGCGCTGCATATGACAGTCGATCCCCTTTGTTGTCTCGGTACTCTGGTGCATCAGTATACCGTAAACCAATGCATCTCTCCACTCGATGCAGACACGCGATTCTCTTCTGTAAGAGCAATGCAGTCAGTGTCAGTGCACGCAGTGCATACACGAGACTTACGTGCGTGGCTGGAAAATGCCGGAAGTCCATCTTCTTATAATTGCAGTCTTAACGAGTTCCAGGATTCGAGTTAACGTACAGAATGAAATTTGGTAAACTTCCTATACCGCCATACCCAAGTGCATCGTGAGCAAAGGAAGTTTACCAAATTTTATCCGACTAATAAGGCCGTGTTAATAAAACTTTAAAGTTTGAATTTATTCCTGTGAAAAAAAAAAAAAGAAAGAAAATCTTGACCAAGGCAATCCTGCGTATATTCGCGTCGACACGAGAGCCACGCCGTTACCAGAACGACCATAAATAATTCGGATGCATTTATGCACGCCCTGAGTAATCTTGTTTGCTCTTTCTGGCAGCCTGTGAAATCGTTGAAAACGAGCTGCAGAGCTCCCACACGACAAATTGCATCTTACGTCTTCGACTCACTCAGCGTCTCCCGCCAGTCTTCTGTGTGCAGTCGGCAATGCATTTCTGGATTCTCCCATGCACTTTTCGCTAATGGTAAACACGTGCGTACCTATATACGTACTATTGCGCGTATGCAAAATAGATATATTAGAAGCTGGAGATTTTGGGCGACCTAAAGCGGCGGCCATCCGAACCTAACCACTAGGACGAGGACGACCCAGTAAGCTCGGGTAGAATCGTGCCACTGTGTCAGTAACAGTACTCCCTGCAAAAGAGGCCCGTCGTACCCCCGGGGACGGGACCCTTGACCCCGCTACGTGATAACTTAACACGTAACACGACAACGAGCCTTAACAATCCCAGCCGGTGCACCTGCGGCTCGCTCTGCAACAGCCTTAATGACTCGCAGTTCTCCGCAGGCTACGGAGTCTACTTCTCGCATTTGCCACCAGTGTGAAAATTCGCGCTACGCTCGCGATTTTAATCGCGGACGGTTACGTACACGATTTGTCCTTGGCTTATGCACTTTTTTTTTTAGGCTTTTGCGTTGACTCATTGATGAAAAAGAATAAAAATTATGTGGAATCGAGTGCGCGAAAATTTCAAGGGAAACGCTGTAACTCACGCTCCACTTAGTTTACCTTCTAACTGGATCAATTAGACGAGAATCGTGCTCGAGACAGTCGTCGTTCGGACTGGTGTTGGTAACAGTCTCTTTCTTTCTTCAACTTTGTCTCCTTTTATTTCTCTTTAATGATTTCTCCTTGACTCTCTTACTCTCACCTGTCTCAATCACTATGTACTAAGTATACATACGTGTAAAGAACTTTGTAATTTCTCCATATTGCGTAACCGGTAACCACATGCACGCATATATATATATATATATGTGTGTGTACACATCTTAGCTAAGTACAACAAGAACAAATAATAAGTTCTTTCAGAATATCGAACTCTGCGATTCTCAAACACCTTCGCTCTTTAAATTTTCATAGAAGTCACGAACTGTTTGCACGACGCTTTCGTATTCAAATTTCCCTTCTCGACACGCACAAGTCATGCGGCACTTTCGCGCGGAGCGCTTTTTAAGAAGTCTCATGCACGCGTACGTGATACCTCGTTTCTATCTGTACAGGTATACTAGTATATATATATTGTGACGTGATTTTTCGATTCACGGTCACAAAAGGGTCGTAGTTACCGATTAGATAATGTTCGCGATTGGTTAACCGATATCGAGTCGTCACCCGGTGTAGAGGTTACGCTCTCGGCTAGTTC